>VSMD01102037.1:0-29533 GCA_008750895.1 Mirza zaza
ACAGAGTCTCACTTTATTGCCCAGGCTAGAGTGAGTGCCATGGCGTCAGCCTAGCTCACAGCAACCTCAGACTCCTGGGCTCAAGCAATCCTGCTGCCTCAGCCTCCCAAGTAGCTGGGACTACAGGCATGTGCCACCATGCCCGGCTAATTTTTTGTATATATATTAGTTGGCCAATTAATTTCTTTCTATTTATAGTAGAGATGGGGTCTCGCTCTTGCTCAGGCTGGTCTCGAACTCCTGAGCTCAAAGGATCCGCCCACCTCGGCCTCCCAGAGAGCTAGGATTACAGGCTTGAGCCACCGCGCCCGGCCAACCATGTTTTAATGTTAATACTCTTTCAAGAAAAAAAGTTGGTGTTTTGTTGTGTTTTGTTTTGTTTGAGTCAGAATCTCACTCTGTGGCCCAGGCTAGAGTGCTGTGGCGTCAGCCTAACTCACAGCAACCTCAAACTCCTGGGCTCATGCAATCCTTCTGCCTCAGCCTCCCGAGTAGCTGGGACTACAGGCATGTGCCACCATGCCCAGCTAATTTTTTCTATATATATTTTTAGTTGGCCAATTAATTTCTTTCTATTTATAGTAGAGACGGGGTCTCGCTCTTGCTCAGGCTGGTTTCGAACTCCTGACCTTGAGTGATCCTCCTGCCTCAGCCTCCCAGAGTGCTAGGGTTACAGGCATGAGCCACTGTGCCAAGCCTGAAAAAAAGTTTTTAATCCACCATTTTCATAGGCTTTACTGAAAGTTTCTGAGCTTACCTTAAATGCTTAACCATGACTTTTCAAGTCTTTTTCCAGGTCTGTGGTTCTACCCAAAATGAAAGATAAAATCTTGGTGAAGGTTGTCTTGAGACAATTCTGAAAACCTTTATAAGTATAGTTTTCCTATTTCCACCAAAAAAAAAAAAACAAAAAACAAAAAAAAAACAAGAAAGAAAAGAATCTTCTAAAAACAAGAAAAAATTAGATATAATAGGAACTTTAGGAAGAGGGAGATAAGGTGGTTCTTTTTGGAATTAGGCCATTTTTATATAAAGCTCCAGGTGTTTTTGATACATATGGGCTATGGACCATGATTTTGATTATCTTTTAAAGTACAAAGGCTTTAAATTTTAAGATAGTCAGATTTATCTGTTTTCTCTTTATGATTTGTATTTTCTCTAAAGAAATTCCTGCCTACCCAATATGATATAGACATTGAATTTGAGAAATACTAATTGTGTGAGTATGTGAGTATTCCTAAGGTTTACTGACCTTCAGCAACCACAACCATCAGATTTCTTCATTTAATCATGTAGTATTCTTTCTGTAATTCAGTGTTAGGTAGACAATATGAATATTATTGAGCCTTCATAGTAACTAAAAGTTGAAGTTTTGTCACGTAGCTTACCTTCCTTCCCTTTGGATAAAAGAAAGCACATTTAGCAATTGGGTATAGTCCCATGAGAGGGTTTTTGTTTTTAAAATTAGCCACTTAAAAAATAACGCTTTAGAAATTAGTGTTAGCTCTAGCTTTCTAAATAAATTCTTTTTTTTTTTTTTGAGACAGAGTCTTGCTTTGTTACCCAGGCTAGAATGAGTGCTGTGGCATCAGCCTGGCTCATAGCAACCTCAAACTCCTGGGCTCAAGCGATCCTGATGCCTCAGCCTCCTAAGTGGCTGGGACTACAGGCGTGTGCCACCATGCCTGGCTAATATTTTCTATATATATTAGTTGGCCAATTTCTTATTCGATAAGAATTGGAATTCTATAGAATATATTCTATAAGAATATATAGAATTCTATAAAAATTCTATATATTCTAATACATATTAGTTGGCTTAATTTCTTTCTATTTATAGTAGAGATGGGGTCTCTCTCTTGCTCAGCCTGGTTTCAAACTGCTGACCTCGAGCAATCCGCCTGCCTCGGCCTCTCAGAGTGCTAGGATTATAGGCGTGAGCCACGGCGCCCGGCCATAGCTTTCTAAATAAATTCTTAAGTTTAAAATTAAAAAGGATATTTTTAGTTTGATCCTCTTACTATAGTGTTATAGTTTAGTAGACTAAGATTGAATAAGGCTAAAGTCATTGGTTTTTAATTCCCCAAGAGATTTTTTTTGTGTGTGTTCCCTCATAGATTACGAACTTTTTTAAAATACGTATAAGAATATGTCTTTTTTAGAATAGGTTGGAATGCCTTGATGGCTTTTTGAGAGGCAATATGATGTCATTACTTAATTCTTCTAACTTATAAAAATATTTGCTTTATTGTGGGGCTTAAATGTTGCATGTAAAACCAATTATGTGCTACTCAATATTTGTTGAGTAATTAGAAAATGGGATAGTTTTGGGGTCCAGTGAAAGTCTTCTGTGTGCTTTTAGTCAGTTTCTTATGACTACATCCTACCTTAATGGTTTTTTTTAAAACACTTAAGCAGGTCTTCTACCAGCCTTGTTAGAATACTGCTTATTGGCTTTATTTACTCATTAGCAAGATAAGGGTTTTGTTGATAGTGATTTTGAATAATTTGAAATTTAAGATTAACACATATTTTTTCAGTTGAAGTTGGGAGTCTGGATTGGAATAGTATTAGTCATAGCTAATGTTTTGGTCAACTTTTTAAAATGAATTATGATTTTTTTTTTTTCGAGACAGAGTCTCACTCTGTTGCCTGGGCTAGAGTGCTGTGGCGTCAGCCTAGCTCACAGCAACCTCAAACTCCTGGCTCAGCCTCACGAGTAGCTGGGCCTACAGTCATGCACCACCATGCCTGGCTAATTTTTCTATGTTTAGTAGAGACGAGGTCTTCCTCTTGCTGAGGCTGGTCTCGAACTCCTGACCTCAAGCAATCCTTCCACCTTGGCCTCCCAGAATGCTAAAATTATGGGTGTGAGCCACCCGCCTGGCCACAAATTTTGATTTAATTCCTATATTTTTGCCATGGGGGCCATTTTTACATTTTGTGTATTTTGTTTCCTTCTTATTAATATGCAATGAGTAAATTTACTGGCAAACTTAATATATAAATAATAAAAACATATCTGTTGTGCTAAGCATGACATGATGTAAATACTTTCTGAAGACTTGGTTTTATTCTAAGACTGATTTAGCTTCTATATCTATATGTCCTAATGAACAGATGCACACCATGGTTGTATGTGGAAGGCAAATAAGTTATTGTCAAACAAACAATTAGAAAATAGGAAGGTCCTCCTAACGTTTAGAAGACTGATGCTTTCAAACAGTGCTTATGCTAGCAAGAAATCTTAAATAGTTAAGATAGTTTTAAATATCCTATATATGATTTTACCTTAACTTTTCCCCAACCATAAGTTGAACTTTTATATGGATGAGACATGGTATTGCCTGCCAGATCTTTATAATTAACAGTAAGACTAGCGATGAATTTTTATGACCCTTCTTCTGCACTCTTTCAGAGCTAATTAATGTTTTGCCCTTGTCGGTATTTCCTGATACTTGGATTAATCTGATTTATTTATAACCTGAATTGAGGTTCTGTGGTGTCTTGCTCTTTGTCATGGAAGTTGTTTTCTGGTGGCAGAAGTAAGGTTAAAAATACTTTTTATTTAATGAAGCACTAGCTAAACAAGATTTTATCATAAATTAATACCAATTATTATACATTGAGGCTTTTAGAATGTTCCTAATACATCTATTTCTCTTGAATTCAAACAGGTTTCCTATAAGGGAAGGAAAGCAGTTAGGAGTGAGGGCTTTGCAATCAGACTGGATCTGATGGATCTGCTCGACACAGATCTTTGTGATTGTGGCAGAGCATATACTGTACATTTGCTTCCTCATCTGTAAAAAGGTAGTAATAAATCTCTGCTTCACAGGGTTGTGGTAAGGATTCAGTAAGAAAATACGTGAAAAGTTCTTTACTCAGTACCTGGTTCATAAGCATTCAGTAAATAGAGTTATAAATTTTAAAGGAGGTTGTGATTATGGGTATGTATCTTAGTTTTAAAAAATAAAGGCCAGGCGCGGTGGCTAACGCCAGTAATCCTAGCACTCTGGGAGGCCAAGGCGGGCGGATCATTTGAGCTCAGTAGTTCAAGACCAGCCTGAACAAGAGCAAGACCCCGCTTCTACTAAACATGGAAAGAAATTAATTGGCCAACTAAAAATATATAGAAAAAATTAGCCGGGCATGGTGGCACATGCCTGTAGTCCCAGCTACTTGGGAGGCTGAGGCAGGAGGATCACTTGAGTCCAGGAGTTTGAGGTTGCTGTAAGCTAGGCTGACGCCACTGTACTCTAGCTTGGGCAACAAGAGTGAGACTCTGTCTCCAAAAAATAAAAAAAAATAATAATAATAATAAAAAAAATAAAACAAATATTCTTCTATTCCTTTCAGGTCTGTTGAACATACTGATGGTCAGAGTGTCCTAACAGACTCGCTGTGGAGGCGATATAGTGAATTTGAGTTGTTGAGAAACTACCTTTTAGTTTACTATCCACATATTGTTGTGCCACCTTTGCCAGAAAAGCGGGTAAGAAGTGAAATGATAGTAGTAATTTAGAAGTGTTTGAGACTATTCTTAATGGTTATTTTGTTTCCTAGGCAGAATTTGTTTGGCATAAACTCTCTGCTGACAACATGGATCCAGATTTTGTGGAGAGACGACGGATTGGTTTAGAAAACTTTCTATTGAGGATTGCTTCACATCCCATCCTGTGTAGAGATAAAATCTTCTATTTGTTTTTAACACAGGTATTTTTCTTTTATTCGGTCTTTTTAAAATATTCATTTGACTTTTTTTTTTAACTGTAGCATGCTTATCTTAAGGATCTTTTTGTTAATTTATATTCAATTTATTATATTTTTGTCCTGATTTCAAATTATTGGATTATATCACTCTTCTGGTTAACAAATTTACGCTTAAAGATACTAAAGATAGTACATTTTGGTATCACTTAAATGATGTCAAAATTAGTCTTTAGTTTTTTGAAACCCAATTCTATAAAATCTTCAGTCCATTTTTTAGTAATCTTTTGGAATCTGGAGTATATGTTTAGTTTTGAAGTGAAAAGAATTTTTTTTTTAACCTCTCTCCTCCATCTCCCCTGAAATAAGAACTGAATGATAGGTATGTAATTTATTTAACTTGGAATATTCTTTATGGATTGTTTTGCTATACATTGATGATTTCTAAAATTAACTTTAATTTTTAGGAAGGTAACTGGAAGGAGACTGTGAATGAAACTGGGTTTCAGTTGAAGGTAAGAATATTTGTGTGAAATAATTTGCCATGCCCCTTTCCACTGCCCAGCATGGTGCCATGCACTTAGTGGGTACTTGGTATTTACTGATGAGTGAATGTTGAAAATTGGCTTTGCATCTAATGTCATTAGTGTGGTTTTCAAAGAAACACTGCATTTAACTTGTGATATGTGTAATTCAGATTTTACCTTGGTTGATAGTGAGACTGAAATTCACTTTTAATTACTAGAAAGACTAAACAAGCAAATTTACTGATTTATTCTACTGAGAAAGAGCATTTTGAAACAGTAATTTAAATACAAGCTATTGATTATTTCCACAGCATACTCATATTATGCTTTGCATCTTTTTTTCTTCCTTCTGACCTGACCTTTCCACTCATATCCTTGCCCCAGCAATTGCTCACTCTGTATCAGATATGAAGACACTTCTGAAGAGTCAGGCTTGGGTTAGCCAGTGTTAGTAGACTAAAAAGCCCTTGGTCATGCTTCTTCTGCCTGTTGAGACAGGGTGGCCAGTTCCAAATGGGCAGAAGAGTCTTTTTGAAATCGTTTGTTTCATCTGTTAGTGATACTGGCTTATTTAGTTTTTGTACAGCTTTTCAAATTTAGTCTTTAGGATTAGTGTTTGGGAATGAGATTGTTATCTGAAAATTGAAGAGCATGATGGTAGTGAGCTGGCTACCAAGAAATATGACATAGATTATTGCAAACTTTTTAAAGTTTTCATCTCTGGTGTAAACAGAATAGGTAAGTAGACAAATGTAACATAAATTGATAAATGACTCACATGATAATACAGTGCTAAAGGTTTAATATATCTAGACAAAAAGAACAAAATGTCTTTATAGTAAAAACACCTAGAGCTTTATGCATTGGTATGTAGGTATTTGAAATTTAGCACAAAGTAAACTAGAAAGAGAACATTTTTGTTCTGCAAAGAAAATTTAGTAAAGTAATTCTGTCATAAACTGATTCTAATTTATAAATAATTTTTTGGAAGATATACATGAAAAAAATTAAAATTTTCTTAACTGTAGTTCATTGCTTTATGGCGCTCAGAGGGAAGAGTGGCATTTTAGTTTAGGGATAGATTTGAAATAACTTGAAATTTTATAAAAATGATTTATATTTTGATAGGATTTTCTGAGAAATAGTTCCAGATATTTTAGAAGCAAATAATAAGAACAAGATAAAGCTAAAATATAATTGTTCTGGTGAATTTTGTTTATGTAATAGAAAATAAAAAACTTTTTAGTCATTGATTTAGTCATTAGTCACTAGTTATCAATTGTTTGTCCTTGAACCCAGTTTTGGCCATAACTTTGGTGACCCTGAGAATGCTTGAGTTTCTCCATCATATTAGGTTATGAAGTATGAAATGTCCAATTTCTTTAAGTACTAAGTTTGACAGTTAATATTTCTTGACATTTCACTTTGAAATTTCTTTTTTTTTTTTTTTTTTAATTGTGAAGGTACATCCTCATTCTTTCAAACTCATGTTTTGGCTTGTGATTATCTTTCAAATTTTTTTTTAGAGTAATTTTTATGAAACCATGGATAAGTCTAAAATTCGTGTTATTTTTTAATATGAGTTCTGTCATGGAACCAATGCAGCACAGACAGCTTGAAATAGCAATGAAGTGTTTGGGAAGGATGTGGCTAATGAATGCACAGTATGTTGATGTCTTGAGAAGTTCCATTCTGGTGATTTTAATTTGGAAAATAAGCCACATGTGTGGCCTGAGACCAAGGTGGATAATGATGAGCTGAAACCTGTAGTGGAAGCAAATCCATCTCAGCCTACTTGTGAATTAGCAGTAAGGTTTGACATTATATTCTAATACTGGGCCATGTGAAACAAATGGGCAAGGTAAAGAAGCTGGGTAGATGGGTTCCACATGAATTAAATCTGCATTAGAAGAGAAATCGTCTAAAAAGCTTGCCTTTCTTTGCTGTCACCACATACAGGGGAACCATTTCTATACCGTATAGTTACGTGTGATGAAAAATGGGTTCTTTTTGACAATCTCAAGTATTCAGCACAATAGTTAGAATAAAGATGAAGTTCTGAAACATAGTCCAAAATCCAATATTCATCTAAAAAAGCTAATGGTGTCTGGTGTGGTCCAGCGCTGGTATTCAGCTTCATGAAACCTGGTCAGTCAGTTACAGTGGATGTCTACTGCAGCCAGTTGGATGAAATGATGAGGGTGCTTGCGATTAAGCAGCCAAGGTTGGTTGATAGAGACAGGCCAATCCTCTTGCAAGACCACATGTTGCAAAAAACAATGCTGCTCAAATTATAGAAGCTGGACTTGGAAACTCTCTGTCATCCACTGTATTCAGTGGATGCACCAACTGACTGCCACTTTTTCCAGGCTTTGAACCACTTCTTACAAAGAAAAATATTCAATTCTCAACAAGCTGGAAAACACCTTTGGAGATTTCATTACCACCATTTGCTCTTTAGGCTTCTTTGCTGCTGGCATAAACAAGCTACCATTAAGATGGCAAAACTGTGTTGATAGTTTAGGCACATACTTTGATTAATTGTACTGCTTCTTGTTCGAGATATAATAATAAACTTTTGATTCAAAATCAGACATTTCATATTTAATGACCTAATAGAATATGCTGTTCATAGAGTGCCTTCAATCTTACACGTAGGTGCTATTTAAGTGTTTAGATAAAATGTTTCAGATAAATGTTTAGATAAAATGTTTGGGTAGCCTTATGGTAAAAACTTTGGGTTTCACTTTTATAAAGTATTTGAAAGGTAATGCTTAATGTACAGTATTAATAATTCAAAACATCAGACTTTCATGAAGTGGACCAGGAATAAAAATAAATGGAGAGATTTCAGAAACCCATGTGTCTCTCTGTAGCCCTTATTTTGTTGTGGCTGTTTCTTGTTTTAAGTCCTTTCTTCCATCAAGGAAATGGGACCTTTTTGGACAACTTCACATACATATGTACAAGCACACATACATACACACATGAGGTTGTCCACATGCACATTTATATAAAAATATATGTATGTATGTATTTATATATAGTGTCAGATTTCACTTACCTGGAGGTCATGTATTTGGCAGTTACAACTAACCTGATCACAGTTGTAAAGTTGGGATTGAAGTAAAACTGACTTCTGAGATGTTCAAATGGATGTAACGTGGCTTACTGCTATACTTACAGAAATACTTTGCTATTCTCAGATAAGATCCATGGAGTTTTATTACAGTTATTTGGACAAACTTGACTCTCTGTTACGTATTTAGTAGAAAATTTAAAAGTTCCAAAAGTGGGTACTACTGGAGACAGATATGCTGTGACAGTAGTGACAATTGACAGCTCAGCCTGATAGTAAAAAAGGAGGTAGCAATGGTATGAGAGATGCTGCAGTATAGGTGCATTTGCTTGAGGCCGGGTTCATTATTTGTTGTTTATAGTGGTTACCTGTAGGGCTCAAGAAAGAGTAGAATTATGCTTTTGTGTTCTCTCAGTTAAGTGTGTCATCAGTGGACTGAATGCATCTCAATTGTTGGCATCATTTGTTCAGAATACTGAATTCATCCCAGACATACTGATTCCTATTAGTCTAAAACTTGACAAATACTGCCCTAAAATGATAGAGAAAACTTTTAGGAAGATAATTTGAGAACTATTACTAAAAACGGTAAAAAAAAAAAAAAAAAAAAAGGACTTTTGAAGAATATAAAGCAGTAAGTTTCTTATCTGAATAATCACCATCATACATGCTTACTATAGGCTAAGCACTATACTATAATTATACTGTATTTTATTTTGTTGAATGTTACCTCAGTACCTTTGAAGTTAGTCAATATTCCCATTTTTTTAGACGAGGAACTCTAGAAAGTGACTTACCCAAGGTCACATAATTATAAGTGATGGAGGCTGAATCCAAGTCTACACCTGTTTAACTCAAAGCTCTTTCTAATTATCATCTCATGTTATCTCTCTTTTTGCATATTAATTATGTAATTGATATAGGCAAAGATGTTTGGTAAAGGAAGTGTTGAAAGCTATACTTCTGTGAAAATGAGATCATTCTGAATCAGACCAAATTTTTTTTGGAGATAGGTTCTCACTGTGTTGCCCAGGCTGGACTCAAACTCCTGTGCTCACGTGATCCTCCCTTCTCAGCTTCCTGAGTAGCTGGGACTATACAGATGTGTGCCACTGTGCCCAGCTGAAATATTCATATTTCATATTTTGTAAGAATATTTGATCTTGGATCTTGGATAGTTCTCAAATTGAAATATTGTCAGCTTACTTTAATTTTCCTTTTCTAAGGCACATTTAATCTTTAATTTTGGCCTACTAGATTAATATTTTCTTACATCTTTTTAGAGTGATTACTACACCCAGCAAGATAATTCCAAATGTAGTTTCTTTTTATCTTGTTCTGTTTAACATAAGCATGAATAACCAATTTGTTAATCATTGCTGATTATTGGCATTCCTTCTTTTTTTAATATTTATATAAATACTCATGTTACTTAATTCGGTCTGAAAAGAGATCAAAGTGTTTATCCTAGAATAACAAACTTATATACTAGTTGCTTTAGTATAAAGTAATGTTTTAACCGTAGTTAACTCAGTCATAAAAGTAAACATCATTCCAAATACCCAAGCCTTAAATGAATTTAGGCTGATTCAGAAGAATCTGGAACCCTGTCTGTTCTTTGGAGCAGGGACTGCCAGAGCCAAGGTCTAGACCCTTAGAATCTCTGCTAATCTCTTTATTGCACAGGAATTCTGAGAGAAGGATATGGAGATTCCAGATACTGGGTCCCTATAGAGTGTGAGGTTCTCTTCTAAGTGTTATGGATACAGTAGTGAATGAACTGCAAATACTCATAAGTTCCATGTTCTTGTGGGCTTATATTTAATGGTTAGAGAAATTAAATTAGCATCTAAATAAAAAATAAAATACTTTAAAATAGTGATAAGTGATATAAAGGAAATAAAGTGTCATCATTGTTAAGAATAGCAGGGATTATTTTTCAGGGATTGCTTTGAGTTGGGTGACCATAAAGTTATTGTCCAAATGGGAACTCTTTTGAGAGGAAAAAGGAGCACTATTAATAATAAGACTAGGACAATAGTCATAAACCAGGGCTGTGCTGGGCAAACCAGGCCACATGGTCACCCTCTCTTTAAGAGATAATATTTGAGCTGAGAAATGAATGATAAAGCTGCAGTGGATGCCAAGAAATAGGAATGTTCCTTGAGAAGAAAGGCCCATAGACAAAGCAGATAGAAGTGTTGCCATAGCAGCCTTTGTACAACTCCAGGGGCCACCATTCACATTGTGCTTTTTTATAGCTCTCATATTCTTAGTGAGCAGCCAAGAATCAAGTAAACAAGATGATTTCACATGCTGTTTTAAGAAATAGGATAATAAAAAACAGTGTTGAATTAAGGCAGTGGTCCCAACCTTTTTGCACCAGGGACTGGTTTCATGGAAGACAATTTTTCCACCAGTGGTGGAGGTGGGAGGTATAGTTTTGAGATGATTCAAGCACATTACCTTTATTGTGCACTTTATTTCTGTTGTTATTACATTGTCACTTACATTGCCACTCACTGATAGGGTTTTGATACTGATTTATGATGGTCTGTGTGCAGTGAAACCTTTCCACTAATGATAATGTGTATTTGCAGCCGCTCCCTAGTGCTAGCATCACCACCTCAGATCATCAGGTGTTAGATTTTCATAAGGAGTGCACAACCTAGATCCCTCTAATGCGCAGTTTACAGTAGGGTTCAAACTCCTATGAGAATCTAATGCTGCTGCTACTGAACTGACAGGAGGCGGAGCTTATGTTGTGATGTGAGTGATGCGGAGCAGCTGTAAATACAGGTGAAGCTTTGCCTGCTTGCCCGCTGCTCACCTCCTGCTGTGTGGACGTGTGTCAGTCCAAGGCCTGTGGGTTGGGAACTGCAGGATTAAGGGGCATCTTTAGATGTTGAATGGGGAATCTGACTAAGTAGATGGTAAACTGTCAGATTTGGAATAGTCCCGGTAGGTTTTCAGAGATCTAGCTTGTGGGAGAAGTTTCTGGTTTGGTGACTTTTTAGGCAGCTTCCCTTTTATAGAATCTTGAGAGTTGGGTGTGGCGATGGATCTGATCTGGCAGAATGTTTGGTAAGCAAAGGTTAGAGTGGTGACCTTTTATATTTAATGACTTCTAAATTGGTAAATTGAAGGTGTTAAAATTAAAAAATTAATTGGTGGTATTAAAAAGTGTGATATGCAAGAAAAGATACAAATGAGTGCTCACTTCAGCACATATACTAAAATTGGAGGGATACAGAGAAGATTAGCATAAATTAAAAATTTTTTAATTAAAAAAAAAGAAAAGATACAAATGAAAGTTTTCTTCTTATGGTTTTCATGTAATGTCATCCTCATGTAAATAAGCACATTTGTGGCCTGTGCGGTGGCTCACGCCTGTAATCCTAGCACTCTGGGAGGCTGAGATGGGAGGATGGCTTGAGGCCAGGAGCTGGAGACCAGCCTGAGCAAGAGTGAGACCCAGTCTCTACAAAAAATATAAAAATTAGCTGGGTGTGGTGTTGCACACCTGTAGTCCCAGCTATTGAGAAGGCTTAGGCAGGAGGATCACTTGAGCCCAGTAGTGTGAGGTTACAGTGAGCTATGGTGATGTCACTGCACTCTAGCAGGGGTGAAAAAGCAAGATTCTGTCTCCAAAAAAAAAAAAAGTGCATTTAAAAAGAAGCACACTTGTATGTGACTAAAGTCATTAACACTTACAAGATCCTTTGGTGTTAAGTAATTTTTAATATATTCCTTAAATTCATAGGTGCTTTTATTTTGTAAGGACTTCAGTATGTATTAGCTCATTTGTCCTTGAGATGTAAGAAAGGTCAAAAATTGGTGAAATACTGATTTTAGAAATGAGAATTCCCTGAAATCAGTGATAAATTAAGCTTTTAAAGATATTCTTTAGATAGTTCTTTGAATCTTTTTTGGTCTATAGGTGTAGGAGGCTGAGTGTGTGGAGTAGCATTTGTTACATTTGTTTTTATTTTCTTAAACAAGAAATCTGGGAAGCCCTAGTAATATATTTGTTGTTTTTGTTTTATTAGCTGAAAATATTTGTAATTGTGGGTCAGAAGCTAGAGTAATGTAAAATTTTCAAGCTGATTGGGGTTTTGCAAGCCAAACCACATTTTGAAATTGATTCCTGATTGAACTACCTTTTTATGAGCCCTGTAGTTCTTGTACCTAGGTTAGAAAAGTTACTTAGTAGTCTTTTTTTTAAATGAGAATTTAGGGTAGGATTTGGATATGTTAAGTATATATTTTATGCAATTATTATTTATTATGATTTAGTATCTATCCCTCTGTCCCTCCTTTTAGAGCAGTTATCTAGGAATAAGTAAAGATAGTTAAAAAGTTGTGTTGTCTTATAACATTTTCTGCTAGAAATAATTGATGCTATCCAGCTTGTTTTATTTAGTACTGTATTACTTTAGTACATGTGTTTCCATATTTCTTTTTCTTTTTTTTTAAATAAAGATTATGGAAGTGAGAAAAACCAACATACGTTGGTTTTGGATTCCAACTGAGAACTACCCTCAGTAGTGCACAGGTCCTAAAGCAGTAGTTTTATTTAGTTTATATATATGGATCATTGCTTTTTTTGGCTCAGAGAAAAGGTAAACTACTTTTTTCAAATGACCTATTTGGAATTCTAATAATGTAGACCTATATGCCTGTTAGTGTATTGGTTGTTATTTACAGTTGTTTTACTTTGGTATTGTTGAATGCCGTGTATTCAGTCTAATATATAATATGTTTTTGTAGAATTTTCAAAAATAACTACTAAGCTGTTTTTTTAGGCATGTTTAATGTGTTTACAACAATTAATATGAAGAAAACTGTACTTGAGCATCGTAATTCTAAAGGGAAAGTAAAATTGTTTGAATTTTATACCCTGAAATATAATTGTATTAAGTGAACAAATTATTTTTTCCAGGCAGACTCCAGGTTAAAAGCGCTTAATGCAACATTCAGAGTGAAAAACCCAGACAAGTAAGGTTTTGTTTTAATAATAGTTACAATGTTGTTTTGAATGATGCCTCTCAATCTATTTAATTTTTCATTTCTGAATGTATGCACTTTATTTGCTAAATATTTAAAATAGTAATTCACATTTAGTGAAATAGTTTTAAAGTCTAAAACTGATCTTGAAATTTGGTAACTTAATTGGATTTAAAGTTGTGAGTAACTGAAGTTTTAGAAATTCAAACCACTGCTTTTTTCTAGGAGGATTTATTAAATGTTGTTGAAGATATCAGAAAAATGAGAAAAGTAATTTTGATTTTATATAGTTTTCCTTTTAAGACTTTGCTTGTCAGATATGCAGAGTTCAAGATAAAATTATATATATATTTAATAATTTGTCTACTTTGTATACCAAGAAAACTTGATAGATAAATGCATATGAGCCATGCATTGTGGCTCACGCCTATAATCCTAGCATTCTGGGAGGCTGAGGCAGGGGAATCACTCAAGCTCAGGAGTTTGAGACCAGCCTGAAGAAGAGTGAGACCCCATCTCTATTAAAAATAGAAAAAATTAGCTGGACGTGGTGGCATGTGCCTGTAGTCCTAGCTACTCGGGAGGCTGAGGTAGGAGAATCACTTGATCCTAGGAGTTTGAGGTTACTGTGAGCTAGGCTGATGCCACAGCACTCTACGTGGAGCAACAGAGTGAGACTCTGTCTCAAAAGAAAAGATATATGTATACTAGCATAATAATATCATGGAAATATATTTATATGGTAGGTACTTGACTTTGTTAATATCAGCTGATGTTTGTGAGAGTATTTGTATGTCAGTGGAAACTGGTGTATTCAGAAATGACTGTCCTTAGGATGGGCCCTAGATGTTTAAGATTTGGTTTTGCTGAGTCTCTAAATTTGGTGAATAATTCAGGCTCTTAATCATATTGACCTTTCCCTGGCAATTTGGTTCCGCTAGAGGAGTTTTTCAGTTAGGTAAGTGCTTAAGCAGATGAGGCTTTTCTGTTTTGGGAGACCACATTTATAAGATCTGTTAGAATTTCTCTAGTGAGTCCTTCAGCATTAACTCCTGTGCAGTGTAAATTCTTATCAAAGGCCAGGTTTGCATATTTTGATGACTATCATGCCTGACTTTATAAACTATAACATATTAACAGTAATGCCTCTGATTTTTAATATAAATTTTGAATATAAAATATAAATGAATATTTTTAAATTTTGTCAGTTAAGGAGATTGTGATGGTAACCATTGAGGGCTTATCTTTTTTAAATATACTTTATTTTTTAGAGTAATTTTAGGTTTAGTAGTTTTTGCAAAATAGAGCAGAAAGTACAAAAGCGCAACATTCCCATATACCATCTCCCCATGCACACAGCCCTCCCCACTATCAACATCCCACACCAGAATGCTATATTTGTTACAGTTGGTAAACCCACATTGACACAGCATTATTACCCAAAGTCCATCGTTCACCTTAGGGTTCACTCTTGATGTGAGACATTCTATAGGTTTGGACAAATGGATAATGACATGTGTCCACCATTATAGTGTATCATATAGGAGAGTTTTACTGTCCTAAAAATCCTCTGTGCTCTACCTATTCATCCCTCTCTTTCCCTAACCCCTGGCAACCACTGATCTGTTTACTGTCTTCATGGTTTTTGCTTTTTCAGAATGTCATATCATATAGTATATAGCCTTTCAGATTAGCTTCTTTTACTTAATATAAATCAAAAGTTCCATTGAGGTTTTTGTAAGTTTTATTATAATATGCATGAGAGGTGTTCTCTAAATGAAGAACAAAAATTCTAAGTCACACACACAAATAATAACTTTACAAAGTGGAAGACTTAACAAGCTGAGTTCATGACCTTGGTTGGTGGCGGTTCCTTCATTACAGAATCATGTAGGAACTATTTTTGTTCTTTTATTATTTCTTTTTAAATTTAAATTTTTTTCTTTTTTTTTTTTGTTTATTTCTCCTTTTTCTGTCTCAGGAACTATTTTTATTACTACTTTAGTATTAACATTTTTTCATCATTTTCTATTGAATATTTTTTACCTTAATGAAAAATATTTTGTCAATTGAATGTTTTTCTTTTCTTTTCTGACCTAACCAGGTTTTCTGAATTGCTAAATTTTATTTACCATCCATATTGTATGTAGAATTTTAAATATCATATGACCAATAATATTACCAAGGCAGTTTTTTGCTCTTATGTTCTTGTTAAAGTGTATATTTAGTAATAGAATTTGCTTGTCTTGTATTCTAGATAAGAGAATTGTGTACATTGTTCATTATTATAACAGATTCTTAATATATAAAATCTCTGTTCTAAGTCTGGTTGGCCCAATAGATAATTATTCATACCATTATTCAAATAATTTACATCTCTAAAATAGTTTTACCCTATCATTTCCTAAAATTCAGAAAACCAGAAAGGTTTTCTCAGAGGGATAACCAAAATGATTCTTCTAGTACTTGATTCATTCATGTTTATCTTTCCCTGAATTAGACTATTCAGAGCAATGAGGAGGAAGACCTGGAATCTGCTACTTTTATGTGGCCTTAGGTGCTCTGTACATGCTCTTTTTTTGTTGTTGTTTCCTTGTTTTGTTTTTTTTTCCTGAGACAGAGTCTCGCTCTGTGCCCAGGCTAGAGTGACATGGCGTCAGCCTTGCTCACAGTAACCTTAAACTCCAGGGCTCAAGTGATCCTCCTGCTTCAGCCTCCCGGGTAGCGGGGACTACAGGTGCATGCCACCACGCCAAGCTAATTTTTTCTATTTTTAGTGGAGACGGGGTCTCACTCTTGCTCAGGCTGGTCTCAAACTCCTGAGCTCAAGTGATCCTCCTGCCTTGGCCTCCCAGAGTGCCAGGATTACAGGTGTAAGCCACCATGCCCGGCCTGTAAATGCTTTTTATATTGCATTAGCTGAGTGTTTTTCTTAAAAGAGATGTGCCCAAGGTTTATCTCCATTTATTGAGCTCCTTATATTGTAGTTGCAAATAAACTAAACCTAATAAGACAAAATCTAGGTGGTAAACTGACAAGTTTATATAAGTAACATTATTTACCATAGTTATTTTTAAATCTGTTTCTAGTGGAAATAAACAATACAAATCACTCATGTGCTGTGCTGCCTTACATAGTAGAAGTTTCATCTACTGTGGCTTTAATTGCCAGTTTTTCTTGGCAAAAAAAAAAATCCATATGACTTCAGTTAATTCATGTATAAAATCATAGTTTTCCTCTTTAAAAAAAAAACGAGGCCACACAGATTGTTAAGATTATGATTTGCTTGGGTTATTCCTTGAGTTTCCAAACTATCAGGTTATATAACCTTCTTCTTCTTTTTTTTAAAAATTTTTTGTAGGGAACAGGTCTTTCTCTGTTGTCCTGGCTGGTCTCAAGCTTCTGGCCTCAAGCAATCTTCCCACCTTGGCCTCCCAAAGTGCTAGGATTACAGGCATGAACCACCTTGGCCAGCCATATATAGCTTTCTTAGGCTGAGTTTGGGGTCAGGATGTATGGGTAGAGAGAAGAAGTTATATACATAATAAGTTTATTTCAGGGAGCTCAAGGTGCAACATATTAACAACTCTTACTGGAAGGCAAGAACTGGAAGTATAGAAAATGAAAGAAGAGGAGGGGGTGGGGAGTGGACTGATATATTTATTATCTCTGACAGTCACTCAGAATACCAGAATTCATTGAGTTTCTTTTCTTTCAGGGCTTTATCTTAGGTAATAGTTGGTTGTATAAGTTGTAAAGAAGCATAAGAGAGTCTGTATGGCTTGAAATACTTTCAGTGTAGTAGGGTAGAGAAAACTACAGCTATATGAAAATGTGAAAGCCAGATGAAGTAGATAACAGATCCCAAACTGTGTTTGTGCCATTGAACTTTCAAATTGGAGAGAAGCATTCAGAAAAGGCCTTGATAAGAGTTTATTTTTAACATGAGTCTTGAATAATTGATGGGATTTGATTAAGCGAGGGACCTGTCGAGGTTTAGTGAAAATGACTAAAATAAGTAAAAGTGGAATCTGAAAAATTAAGGGAAATAGAGCCTATAGTGGTAATAGGAATGTTTTTAGGACAATAGAAAATAAAATTGGTTGAGGCCATGGGATATATTAGATATAGACAACCTCAAACTTAGTCTTATCAGAATCTGCATTTGCATGTTTAATTTTACATGCCTCATAGGAATTTTAGATATTTAGTGTTTCGGGAGGGAAGTTTTATATCTCCATTTCACTAGTTTGGACTGTCTTTTTAAACTCTCCTTTTGTGTGAAACTACAGCATTTTTACATTATTATATATGATTTTTAGTATTTAATTTCTCTTTACGAGAACATGTAATTATTTAGGGTATGATACCTCTTTGTTTTTTTGGAGATAAGAGTCTTGCTCTGTTTCCCTGGCTAGAGTACAGTAGCATTGTCAAGTGATCCTCCTGCTTCAGCCTCCCAAGTAGATGAGACTACAGGTGCACACCAAGACACCTGGTTAATTTTTCTATTTTTAGTAAAGACATGGTCTTGCTTTTTTGCTCAGCTTAGTCTCCAACTCCTGAGCTCAAGCGATCCTCTGGCCTCAGCCTCCCAGAGTGCTAGGATTACAGGCATGAGACACCGTACCTGGCCTGAATTCCTCATTTTATTTATTTATTTATTTTTGAGACAGAGTGTCACTTTGTTGCCCAGGCTAGAGTGAGTGCCATGGCATCAGCCTAGCTCACAGCAACCTCAAACTCCTGGGCTCAAGCGATCCTACTGCCTCAGCCTCCCGAGTAGCTGGGACTACAGGCATGTGCCACCATGCCCNAGTGAGTGCCATGGCATCAGCCTAGCTCACAGCAACCTCAAACTCCTGGGCTCAAGCGATCCTACTGCCTCAGCCTCCCGAGTAGCTGGGACTACAGGCATGTGCCACCATGCCCGGCTAATTTTTTCTATATATATCAGTTGGCCAATTAATTTCTTTCTATTTATGGTAGAGACAGGGTCTCGCTCTTGCTCAGGCTGGTTTCGAACTCCTGATCTCAAGCAATCCACCCGCCTCAGCCTCCCAGAGTGCTAGGATTACAGGCGTGAGCCACCGCGCCCGGCAATTCCTCATTTTAATATGCAAACATTACTAGATTTTGACTTGGGCAAAGAAAATTCATTCCTTCATTTCTTAAATACACATTATAAAGCTTGATGGATTTTTCAAACTTCACCTTTAAGTCTTCTGATTTCCCAGTAACTGATTTTTTCCAAAGATAGGCATTTTGTCCAGGTCAGCTAAGTGTTTAGAATCTTTTAGCCCTGACTTCCTGGTGATGTGGTCACCTGGGAATTGTTTCTGTATTGTCACCACTCCCTATCCCCCAGCCTTTCAGAGGAGATAGTACCTCTCTGTTGATCAGATAGCAAATTATCGTGTGCTTTATACTTTCTATGACCAAAGATGTCAGAATCTCTTCAACTCCAGAAACGTCTGGTTTGCCTAATTTAAATGTTCTAAGGCTTACTATTTATGTTCTTATAACTTTTTCATAACCATATATGACAACTAAGAATTTTATAGTCATGCCAGCTCCATAGTTGGGAAGCTGGAAAAGAAAGGTCCTTAGGGGATCTGATCAAGCCGGAGAAGCTCCAGAAGACCTAATCTTATAGAACTTCTGGCTCCTGGCCTCCAGCGCAAGAAAATCTGATCAAGGATAGAGTTTAACGAACTATTTGCCTCTTGAAACTCAAATTCAAATCTTACCTTCTAAGGGAAAATTCTACCGGCTCAATTCTGATTGGCTCTTCTTAAAGAAAGCAGGTCATAATTACCTACAGTAATATATATTTTTAAAAATTTAACTGTACTTAAATAAAAATTTTTAACAAGGTAATATATTCTCATGGTTAACCAGATATATATGTAGATTGATAGATACAGAAAAGCTATACAGTGAAAAGTCTCACTCCTGTCCCTATTTATCCATTCACATTCCCTCTCCCCAAAGGTTAAGACTTTATTACTTTTTAGGTTTATATCCCTCCAGAGTTTTATTCTAAAAAATGCAAGCAAAATTGAAGAGTACGTTTTCCACCTTCCATCCAGGATATAAAAAGGATGATCAAACGTGGATGTGCACTTCATTTAATTGCAACCCAATCTTGCCAGCCCTTTTATCCCTGAAGTATTTTCTTAGGTGAAAAATACTGCCTTTAGAGGAGTAAGAGTGGTAGAGGTTAAGTATTTTATCTAGTGATTTGATGCCTCAACCTTGTTAGCTGCCTCTTTAGACGAACCACCATTATTGCAAATATGGGGTCTGAAAAGTTCTGTAAGCCACATTTAGTAGTTTGGACTTTGACTCAGGATCAGTGGATAACCTCTGCAGCAGAAAGAAACCTGCTTACAAGCAGGGGTGTGATGTAGATTTGGACTTTAGGAAGATCATTGAAGCAGAATGGACAATAGATTAGAGTGGTGTGGGAGTGGGCAGGAGGCTAGTCAGGATGCTATGAGAATTCCAGGTAAGAAGTAATGATCCTAATCTGAATTTAGGGCTTTGGCAGACACCAGAGAAAAGCAAATGTATTGGGGCAGTATTTAGAAGGTAGAATCAATAGACTAGGTGATTGGTAGAGTGTATAGGGTGAAGGAGAGGAGAAGAAAATACAAATGGCACTCAGATTTCATTCTTTAGAGTGTTAGGGAACACAAAGGAAAGATTTTGAGGGGTAGTGGAAGGTAGATTGAGCTTTGGATATAAAAGCAAGTACCAATGTCTGCTAAATCAGTTAGCTTCGTAGCTTTGCAGTTTAGAAGAGAAATTTTGGCTGATGGTAGAAATTTGGAATTCAGTAGCATATGATCATAATTGTGAAGCTTTGTGAATGATAAGTCACATAAAGAATATAGATTGGAAGACTGATTGGAAGATGGCTAAAGATTTAGCACCAAACCCTGAAGAATGCAAACACTTTTAGGGTATTTTCAAAGTATAACCTGAGGATGATGAGCACCTCTGGGTGAGCTTGTTATCATAAATATAAATGCAGATTCCTGAGCCCACTAGGGCCTCTGTTTATAGTTGTGGTTATTCACACTCCTCTCCTATTGAGAGACCAGACCCTTAGTAGTGTTTTCAACAAACATTTCAGGAATTCTTTGCACACCACAGTTGGGAGATGTAAGAGATGGGGAAGTACTGCAAAAGAAGGAAGTACTGCAAAAGAAACTTCAGCAGTGACCAGAGAGTACCATGAGAAAATAACACTGGCAAGGGAGCACATTTTTGAGCAGGGTGGTGTCAGCTCTTACACTGCCAGGAAGATCAAGTAAGAGGGGAACTAAAATGTCATTAGATTTTAGCAACATGAGAATAGTTGATGACTTTGTCAGGAATATTTTTCCACTATATACATACAATATAGTGCTGGAGGCAGAAGCTGGATTCTGATAGAGCACACAGTGAATGGAAAGGGAAGCAGTGGTTATTGTTAGGGAGATGATGGCTTGGGAAAGCTTGGCTGCAAAAGGGGTGGGTATTGAGAAGGTGTTAATAGTGAGACATGTTGTCAAGGGAGTGTGTGTGTGTATTAATTTCAGAGAGACCTGAGTTAATTGGTATGCTAGTGAGAAGAAGCTTGTAGAGAGAGGGAGTTAGGAAATAGGAATATGAGGTGTAGCTGGATGTGAAGAAATCCTAGAGGGAGGGAAGAAAATTGTGTAGATATGGGGAAGTTTGCAAGTTACTTGGCAGAAGTTGCAGGTGGGGGTTACTCCTGTGTGATGGCTTCTGTTTTATCTATGAAGATTGGTTGTTTGAAGAGCAACAGATGTTATATTAGAAGTTTTTGGTCTTCATGGAGAATGGCAGTTAATAGATTAGAGAAACAAGATTACTGAGCAGAATTAAGATTGAGGTTAGACTGAGTTTACAGTTATACCATAAAAAATTTTAGCACTATAAATTTTTTCCTCTTTTTTTTTCCAAAATAATTTTTTATACCAGCCGATTATTTTTTCTATTATCTCTGCCCCATGATGTACCTTATGAAGTATAACATTTTGGCTTTCAAGATAGCAAAAGAAAGTATTTTATTTTATAATTTTTAAAATTTATATTGTATAAATGTTTAAGGCCAGCATATGGTTAAATAGAATCAGTTTTATTATTCTCAGGAACGACTATTTTGTCTTTGAGTTTTTAACTGCTTGTTTTCATGAGAAAAATGATGTTTTACTTCCTGTTTTAGGAGATTTACTGAACTAAAACACTACAGTGATGAACTACAATCTGTTATATCCCATCTTCTTCGAGTCAGAGCTGTAAGTGTTTCCCAAGAGCTTTTTGACACACATTTATAAGGAAGTGCTTCTCATTATGTGTTTAAGTAATGGGTGGTATTTATGTGAATAAGTGATTTTTACATTCAAATTTAGTATGTTCATCATCCAAACTGTATTTTTTCTGAAAAAGTGAAATATTTTCTGTCATAAACAACTCGAAGAATTTTAGCATATTGTTTTCCATGGTTTGTAATAGCATAGTTGTTTTGAATCTGACCAAAAGGCCAACCATTTCAGTCTTGAAATGTAAATAAGTGTAGGATTTTATATCTGCGTATAATATCTTATTCTTTCAATTTTTTTTAAGATCTGTGAAATAGTTTATGGATATTAGGCCATCTTGTGTCTGTGCTCTTAAGTTCTACTAAATTAATTTGGGATAATAGTCTGCCATGAAAAATGAACTAGAAATTGAGGAGTAATCATTGTCCTTAGCCATATAGACTTGGAGAAAAGTACTTTTCAGTAAATTAATGTACCTGGGAAAAGTTGGTAACCCACTCTGGTCCTTTGGGGGTAATGTAGAGGGAACCTTAGAACTTGCCTATGCTAAAGGCTTCAAAAGAGACTGGGTTACTAAGTCCAAGATTACATTTTATGCTGATTGGAATCCTCTTGAAATGAGATATGTTGTTTGGGATTTGCTTTAATAAAAGAGTCCGCTGATGAGGAATGAAAAGTGGGGGCAATTGTAGATGAAACTAGATTGGCCATATAACTTTTAAATCTGGGTGTTAGGAAATAGAGATACATCCTTTTGTTCTGTATACTTTTTGTATGTTTAACGATTTCCTTGATAGGATAGAAAAATAGAATAAAGGAAGAAAATTCTTCTGAAGATCCTCATATTGACCCAAACTCTAGTTTTACTGTTCAGAATATTATTGGGCTCCTTAAATAAATTATGAGATATAATACTTAGTAGGAAAAGAAAAGGCACCTGTGAGAATTATTAGGCTAGAGTCAAGATCTGGGTATTGGAAAGAGCTATAGTTTAATGATGTTAAATTTCTAGGCCTGTGGTTGCCTTGAAATTACCCAGATAAATTAGGCAACAGTTCTTGTGGAAAGTGGGGATGGGGGGCAGAGACATCCCAGAATGCTGGAAGAGCAGTTCACACTGCTTTGTCTTCTATGCCAGAACACTTGGAGAATCTGTTTAATTTAGAGGTCTGGCTGATTATGAAAGCTATGTCCCTTCTTAAAGGCCTTCATCCAAAGGGAAGAGGAACACTGTAGAATGCGTCATTTAGCAGGAAGGTAACAGTTGAGGAGTCAAGAGTAGACAGAGGTAAATTATTAATATTAAGTAGTTACATGACTACCTCAAAATATTGAAAGATTCTCAAATAGTCTTTCACTCTTAGAAGGAGGGACAAAACAGAAATACCTGGGCAGAATCAGATTTATTAGGAATCTCACATAGAGTGGAGAATTAAACAAAGTATGTAGTTAAACACTCAGAAAATCCATGAAGCAAAGGGAATAAATTTAAATGAGATCTAGAGATCTGAAGGAGAAAGAACGTGGTGTGGTGGCAGACACCTGTAATCCCAGCTACATGGGTTGCTGAGCCAGGAGGATTGCTTGAGCTCAGGAGTTTGATTCCAGGCCGGGCAACCTAGTGAGACCACATCTCTATTTTAATAAAAAGAAAATAAATAGTAAAAAAGGAGGCAGAAGGGATTGTCATCATTGTGAGACTATGCTGTACTCAGACTGAAAGAAGAGATGGTGATTGCTTTTACAAAATAAGAAAGCTATCACAAAACAAGGCATGGTAGTGATTATGTCTGCTTTTGTGCTGAAAGCATATTTTAAAATGTAATTAATACTTAAATAACCTTTAAAGATGATGACAAAACCATATGTTAAAGCAAAATTTAAAAAGATTCTCTCAGATACTCTTTTTATATTCTTTTTTGCTCTGTGCCCACTCCACTTTAGCTCTATTATCCTTCTAACTATTCTCAACCATGCCAAACTTGTTTCTGCCCTGGGACTTTTATTTGCTCTTTCTCATGCCTGTACCATTTTTCATTCACTCCTCACCTTCAAAATCCTCTCGGCGTGTTCTTACTTGTCTTTCAGTTTTTGGCTCAAATGCCTCTTCAGAGAGATCTTTTCTGGGCATCTTACATAAAATAAGATGTCATTGTTTATCATTTTCCATCATTTCCCATTATTGCTATTGTTTTTGTAGCAATACTCTCTGACATTGTATTGTGTACTCATTTGTTAGTTATCTCCCCTGCTAGTATATGCGAGTTCCACAAGAGTGCTTTGTTTTCTTACTTCTAAAACCCTGCAATAGTGCCTGACACATAGTAGGTACTCACTTGAATATTTATTGAATGAATGAATAATGTATATGCTCACAGTTTTGTGTTTAAAAAGATCTGAAAAAGCAGTAAATTGTTTCTTGCATTTAATTGTAACCAACAAGAGGGGACTGGTTGGTAATATATATGTAACAAGTAACTTTAAAGAAAGTGACCCTTTTACCACTGCTGTTGTAGGGAAATAGATAGATAAATTATCTAAAAAAATGACCTTGTCATCACAGAGTTTGTAATAGTCAAGTAAGAGAATTCTGGGTAGTATAGATGTTTATCCTAAACTTTTTGAAAATAGGCTTCAGAAACTTTATTGACATAGAAGACACCTTGAGGTCTTCAAAGGAAATGCAGCACTCGATCTGTGAGTCCCATTGAAATTCTGACTGTATAAATGAGAAAAATGCCAGTGAAAAACACATAATGACTTCTGATTAGCTTATGTTTTAAAGCACTGTGAAACTGAGAGAAAGTCCATTCAGTTAGTCATGGACAGTAACGGGAACGATGTGAAGTAAAAATGGAAAGTTCAAGCCCCACATTGACTGACGTCTGCAAACACCACAGAAAGCGGTGTCCAGAGTGTCAAGACTGGAAGATGGCTTGGACACTGTTGGAGACACGATGAATTGTTAACAGATGAAGACTATGTAGAATTATTTGACTATCTTTTCTGTCAAGAATTCTTTTGAAACTAGAAAAGACAAAAAATACTAGAAAGTTACAGGTCGGTTAAATATTTAAGAAGTCAAAACAGAGCGACCAGAAAGAGCGGGTGGCCTTAGAGTAACAACAGCTGAGTTTGGGGCTTGTCTCTGCCATTACTGGGTCCTTCAGACAAATCCAGTAACCTTTCAGAGTTTGCTTTCTTCGCTAGAAAATGAGAATAATATCTGCATTGCACATAGTAGGTACCGAATATATTTTCGCTATATTAATGGGTGCTTTACTCAGAGAGTTACGAGACTCAGATGAGATTATTTATGTTTAGTGAGCTAAAACAAATGGAAAGTTATAGTGATCTCTAACATTCATTACCACTCTGTATCATCCATGCTACTCAAACATATCATACATTTCTTACTTAATTCTTACTTAAGTCCTGTAGAAAGCTGGGCATGGTTCTGTGTACCTATAGTCCCGGATACTCAGGAGGCTGAGGTAGGAGGATTGCTTGAGCCTAGGAGTCCCAGGCCAGCCTGGACAACATAGCAAGACCCCCATCTTTCAAAAAAGTCTACAGAAAAAAAGCCTGTTAAACTTTATTATACCTCAGTGTTTTCCAAACTAACTTGATGAGGGAACCACTTAAAATTTAACACTCTATAGAATACTCAAAAAATAATTGAGAAATGACATCCTAGAGAAATTAGTTTAGAGGTCTGGTGATAACCCTGAAGAGTTTCAAGCAGAAATAGGGTTATGAGCTTTGTCCTGAAAGCTGAGTCCAGTGCAGGGTCCGGCAAACTTTTTCTGAAGGATAGATGATAAATGTTCTAGCTTTGTTGCCTCTGTAGTCCCTGTCACATCTCTTCAGCTCTGCTGCGATGGGTAGACAGTACTAACATGAATGAGCATGACAGTGCTCTGGTAAGACTGTATTTACAAAAACAAGCAGCAGGCCTGTAGTGTGCTACCCCTACTTTAGTGGGTGTGTGTTCCCTCAGAGCAGGCCAAGTCTAGGTGGAAAACATTTTATGATCCTCTTAGACCTGTTCCAGGTATTTACAGACATGATTCTTTCACTTTAAGCTGAAGTCTTGAAAGGGTTAAGACTCACTGTAGGGTTAATGCCTAATTCCTCAAGTTACTCATGTTTGAGGAATCAGGGAAGTAATTTATCCTCAGAGCTTACATTTAGAAACTGTATATTGGAAATTTTTTTAGGGTTTTATGTGGGATTAGCTTTTGGTCTTCCAGTTCATAGCCATACACTTTGGGGGAAAGTAAAGCAAATTAATTACCATATGTGGTATTTTGTTGTAACGTTTATAAAATTTGTGTGAATGGCTTGGCAGTACACATTTCATCTCAGTGATCTAAATGGTAATTCTGTTATTAAAATATTTAATATGTTAGTTAGAAAAAGTCATCTCTTGACAAGTAGCATAGAAGTATATTGCATATATGCAGCATTTAAATGTAAAACTATATATCAGTAGAATTGAAAATGCTTGGATTCCTACCCTTTGTAAATTCCGATTTGGGGACTTTACATAAGGAGTCAATCTGAAGGAAGAAGCCTTACTTTTAGATATGCTTATTACATTATGATACTAAAAAATTAGGAATAACTAAATATCCAACAAAGTTATCCAACAAGGAATGCTTGTGTATTTTATACACTACTCAGTGGAATTTCGTGTAACTATTTTAAACTGTATTTATTAAAGGTAATATTGATCTGCTAGATAAACATACCCTTGCTAAGGGAAATTTTAAAACAGTAATTAAAAACTATGCATAAAAAGATGTATGGAAGCATAAGATATAATAAATACGATCAGAGTACTAGTTTTGTTTTTTTGGGAGGGATGGGGTTTTTGGAGATTAACTTTTTTTTCTTTTACATATTTTCCAAGTTTATTGTACTAAGCATTTTTGTATTGTTTTGTTTATCTTGTTTCTTTGTTTTTTTGTTTTGTTGATGGGATTGGAAATTTTTTAAAGTACTCTGTGTATAATTTTGACCTAATAGCAATTTCTGTTAACTGTTTATTTCAGAGAGTAGCAGATAGACTCTATGGTGTATATAAAGTGCATGGGAATTATGGGCGAGTTTTCAGGTAAGCATTATACAAACTTTTAAAATTAATAACAGCGCTAATTAGCTCTTTGCCTAAAAGCAGTAATTCTTGGAAATTTATGAACAAAGCAGTAATTACTAAAAGCAGTAATTCTTGGAAATTTATAAGTCTGGAGAGAAGACTATTTTTTTAAAATGATGTTCCATAGTAGTGGTTTTCCTGCTTTCAGGTATCTGCTTTTCATTTTAAAGCCTTCCTTTAAATAAAAAACACGGAGGAAATTCCATATATTGAACAGATAAAATGAAACTACTCTGATTGAAGCAGAATGCCTAAGAAGATTCCACTGGAAATTACTGTTGTAGAGAATTAGTGATTTTCTCTTATTTCTTTTTATTGTTTTATAATTTATAAAGATTTTTGCAAGATGAGGTTTTTCAGTCTTGGGATAATTTTAATGATAATTAGAATATTTGTGTATATAACTGCATATTTTAATTATTTTTAAACAGTTTTCTTTTGTGAATTTTCATGTGTTCATTATTTTGGTTGTGATGTTTTAAAAGTTATTATCCAGATCTTTTTATAAGAAAAATGTCCTTGCAAATGTTCCATTATAAGTTTTTTGATTGAATTAATTTAAAAATATGGTTCATTTTACATTTTTAAAAAGTTAATACATTCAAATAGAACAAAATTCAAAAGGAACAAAAGCTATTCAATGAAAAGTCTCCTTGCCCCTGTCGGCCAACCGCCCAAGTCTCCTGCCTAAGACAACTAATATCGTTTTCTTAGTTTCTAGTATATCCTTCTAATGACATGTAGTACTATAAACATAATATATTAGCATACAAACAAATGCATTTTTCCATTTTTTAACACACAAAAGGAGCATGTTGTATGCATTTTTTTGTTCATTTGCTTTAGCTTTTTTCACTTAAAGAACTGTTCTCCAAGATACAGTGTTATCAGTAAATATAATAACTGTATTGGGTTTTATTGAACAGAAATATCATAATTTAATCGGTCTTGGTAATTATTTCCAGTCTTTTGTAATTGCATTCAAAGCTGCAATATATATTCATGTCATTTCACACATATATGAGTATATATGTAGGATAAAGTTCTAGAAGTGGAATTACTGAGTCCAAGGATAGTTACAGTTACAGTTTTGATAGATATAGAAACTATATTACCCTGTACTGAAGATGTTAAATTCCCACCAGCAAAGTGTTAATACCTGTTTCCCCCACACCCTTGCCCAAACACTGTATTAGCAAACTTACCTTTACTGGTTGGTCATATGGTTAAGAGTGGTTTCTCATTGTACAGATGGTCCCGAATTTACAATGGTTCCACTTATGATGGGTTTATTGGGAATGTGATCCCATCATAAGTCAGGGAGCACCTGTAGTTGTAATTTGTATTTCTCTAATTATGAATAAAGTCAAACATTTTCTTATGATTAATAACCATTTTTTCCCCCATCTCATGAATTCTCTGTATCTTTTTGCTTTTTTATCTGTAGAGCTGATAGCTTGCTTCTTATTGATTTGCAGGAGTTCTTTATCTTTTAGTAAAATTAGGTCTTTGTGAAATGAATTGCAAATTTTTTTCAGTTTGTCATGTGTCTTGATATTTCTTATGGTGGCTTTGACATATAGAATATTTTGTTTATTGAATTCAATTACATATAAATGATTAGTTTTTTTCCTTTTAATAATAATAGTCTGAGATTTTTGTATATATCTTAGTAAGGCCTTCCCCACCTTGGATTAGAAAAAAATTTTCTCATTTCTTATACATTTTTGTGGTTTTATATATCCCTACTTCTCCTCAGTTTCATACATTTTTGATTCATCTGAAATTCATTTGAATATCAGATGTCAAGTTTGGACCCAAATTTATTAAATTCATTTGTAGAGTAATAGGTTATCCATATGTCTTTGTTTGATCACTACATTAAAATCAAATGCAGGTTGGGACAGATCAGGATTATATGACATTTTCTAATGAAGAGAAGCTTATTGATATTATAAAATGTAAACTCATTGCTAAGATTAGGAATATATGAAAATATATGCCCAAACAAAAAGGAATAGTATAATGAGAAGAAAGACAAATAATATTCAACTTTTTGAAGTCTACTACATGCTATTTGACTTATCTTTAATTGCTTTTAGATTTATGCACATGAGTCTGTCCTGATTTTTAGAATATTACCCAAACTGGAACTCCAATTAAGCTTGGGAACATTGCTCATTTAAAAATTAACATAAATCATTATCCCATAGGAGACATGGGGAGAAAATTAGTGTAAATCAAACACTGTCAAAGGTAGCACATTAATTATAATCAGCAAATGAAATTCTATTAATTTAAGAGGCAAGTAGACAAAAAGTCAATTGGTTGAATCAGATTTTTTTTTTTTTTTTTTTTTTTTTTTGAGACAGAGTTTCACTTTATTGCCCAGGCTAGAGTGAGTGCCGTGGCGTCAGCCTAGCTCACAGCAACCTCAAACTCCTGGGCTCAAGCAATCCTGCTGCCTCAGCCTCCCAAGTAGCTGGGACTACAGGCATGTGCCACCATGCCCGGCGAATTTTTTCTATATATATTAGTTGGCCAATTAATTTCTTTCTATTTATAGTAGAGATGGGGTCTCGCTGTTGCTCAGGCTGGTCTCGAACTCCTGAGCTCAAATGATCCGCCCACCTCGGCCTCCCAGAGAGCTAGGATTACAGGCTTGAGCCACCGCGCCCGGCCGGTTGAATCAGATTTTAAAGAAAACTTATTT
>VSMD01102041.1:0-24550 GCA_008750895.1 Mirza zaza
GTAGGTGCTGGCTAACAAAGAAAGGAGAACTTGTGGCCGGGCGCGGTGGCTCAAGCCTGTAATCCTAGCTCTCTGGGAGGCCGAGGTGGGCGGATCATTTAGAGCTCAGGAGTTGGAGACCAGCCTGAGCAAGAGCGAGACCCCATCTCTACTATAAATAGAAAGAAATTAATTGGCCAACTAATATACATAGAAAAAATTAGCCGGGCATGGTGGCATATGCCTGTAGTCCCAGCTACTTGGGAGGCTGAGGCAGCAGGATTGCTTGAGCCCAGGAGTTTGAGGTTGCTGTGAGCTAGGCTGACGCCACGGCACTCACTCTAGCCTGGGCAATAAAGTGAGACTCTGTCTCAAAAAAAAAAAAAGGAGAACTTGTGCCTTTATTAACAAGAAAGACGTTAGGATCACAATCACCTGAGGAGCATGAGCCAGCATTTTAAAGTTTGGAGAAAAAGCATTGAATTTCAGGCTGGTGCTTAGTACAAAGACATACAAAGTTGAATCTGGATATCAGATCTGGCTACTTAGCAGCAGTTTTAAACACTCATGATGGGTCAGGCACGGTGGCTCACGCCTGTAATCCTATTACTCTGGAAGGCGTGTGGATCGCTCGAGGTCAGGAGTTCAAAACCAGCCTGAACAAGAGCGAGCCCCCATCTCTACTAAAAATAGAAAGAAATTAATTGGCCAACTAAAAATATATAGAGAAAAATTAACCGGGCATGGTGGCGCATGCCTGTAGTCCCAGCTACCTCAGGAGACTGAGGCAGGAGGATCACTTGAGCGCAGGAGTTGGAGGTTGCTGTGAGCTGGGCTGACTTCATAACACGCTAGCCCAGGCAACCGAGCGAGACTCTGTCTCAAAAAAAAAAAAAAAACACTCATGATGTTCGAAACCAGCCTGAGCAAGAGGGAGACCCCGTCTCTACTAAAAATAGAAAGAAATTAATTGGCCAACTAAAAATATAGAGAAAAAATTAGCCGGGCATGGTGGCGCATGCCTGTAGTCCCAGCTACTCGGAAGGCTGAGACAGAAGGATTGCTTGAGCCCAGGAGTTTGAGGTTGCTGTGAGCTAGGCTGATGCCACAGCACTCTAGCCCGGGCAACAGAGTGAGACTCTGTCTTGGAAAAAAAGAAAAAAAAAACGCTCATGATGTACTTTATTTTTATTTACTCATTTTTGTTTTTTAAGACAATAGTCTGGCTCTGTTGCCAGGTTAGAGTGCAATGGGTCAACATAGCTCACTACACCCTCAAACTCCTGAGCTCATGCAATCCTGCCTCAGCCTCCTGAATAGCTGTGATTACAGGTGTGAGTCACCACTCCCAGCTAATTTTTTCTATTTTGGGTAGAGATGGGATCTTGCTCTTGCTCAGACTGGTCTCAAACTCCCGACCTCAAGCAATCCTCCCACCTCAGCCTCCCAGAATGGTAGGATTATAGGTGTGAGCCACCATGCCCAGCCTATTACTTGTATAAAAATTTTGTTATATGGTAATATGTAAATGTTAGCATTTTAGTGCTTTCCACATTAAACAGAAATGTATTTTGTATTTTATGCTCTTAGGAGATATTTTCATGCCTTGAGCCCCGCCCATTAATGCTGATAATTCAGAGTTGACTGAAATTGTTTAGAAAAGTTTACAGGTTGTTTTCTTTTTCTACTTTTCTCAAGTCATACAAATTGGCTTAATATCCATAATTGTTTTCTTTCCTAAATTTGCATAGCATGTATTTGAGATGTTCCATATTGGCTTTGCTTAGAATTTTCAGCATGTTTAAGCTTTATTTCATATTTTAGTAAAATCCTCTCATCAAATCTCAATATAGACATTCTGAAATGTAATTGTATTCAGCTGAGCTCTATCTCTGATTATTGGTTTCAATTGAGATTAATGAGATTGCATTTGAAAACTTTGACTCACTAGTACCTTATAGGATAGTTAAGTCTCAAAACCATTAGTATAGTCTGTTAAGTCTCTTAGGTGGTGTTTATATTAATACCTGGAATGCTCTGTAATGTTTGGGTAAAGTGTAGCTTTGTTGAAAATAATGGTTTAAAGTGAAACTGGTTTTTCCTAGGCATTTAAAGGCTTCTGTGCATTGGGAATGTTCTGGGTAGTGGAGGTGATGTGGATTAGCTAATAAGGTACATCATCCAGCATCTGCTGCCAATCTTTGACCTTCATAGCATTAGTGTTGAGTGGAACGATGGGTTTGCTTTGGAAAATGCCTTACCCACGTGATGCTTTGTGTCAGGCAGGGTTCATTTGGATAAAGAACAAGACTTGGTAGGATGGGTCAATCTGTGAGAACTCAGATGGAGGCAGAGCTCACTCAATGGGATCCAGGGAAGCCTGGGCATTGTTATTTGATCCTGCCTTTCCAGGGTCACTTGCTCTGGTCATATGGTGCCTACTTTCCTGTGTTCGTGTTAGTATAAATGCTACTGGGTTGAGGTGCTAGGGTATTGCTATGTGTGAGTTATATCACTTTGATGTTGATGTTTTGATAGGTCTGAGTCTGATGTATATGTGTACATGAGAGGCAAAAGAGGGGAAACAAGGTTCTTAATCCTAGTTTAAATAATTCATATTTCAGTGGGAACACTATTTTCTCTTTTATCCTGTGGCTTGGTTTTGCTCTTTTCTGAAACATACTGCAACCTTTCTCCATTTTTTTTTTGTATGTGATTTTTAACTTGGGCATTTTCATTGACGTGGACTGTGGCACCACTTGAATAACTACTGACTTTGAGCTGCTGGTGTTTTCTGGTTTTTCCCCCCTTCTCTTTCTCTAGTTCTGGGTCATGTGGTAGGGGAGGGATTCTTGGTGGGATGACCCCAGCTGGGTAAATGGGCTGTTTGCTCCAGCCCCTAGTTATGCATGTGAGACCCCTCAGGCCCACTCCTTTAAGCTTAATCCTCTAAATTCTTTGTCTTGTAGGAAGATGACGATTCAGAGACTGAAAAACCTGAGGCTGATGACCCAAAGGTATTTGGTGTTGGCTGTGGTGGGGTGGCTGGAAGCAAACAAGGTGTTTCAACATTATTCAGTTCACATGTCTGGTCAAGATCTGTCTCACTAACACACTGTGTGACCATGTGGATATTTTCTAGGATAAAACCAGCTTTATAAAGAAAGAACCTGGCAGAGTGGATTTCTGCAGATTATGCTATATCTGTAGATTAGAAAAGCAAAAGGACTGTCTGAGTCCAACAACCCACTTGCACTTTGCATCATGGGTCACTGCCCCTTCAGGTGGGTTAGATATGGTACTGTTTCTAGACTCAGGAAAGTATAAGGGCCGCCTTGCATGCTCTAAGTTCTCTAATCATCTAGAAGTGAATAAGAGACTATAAGACTCAGACCAAAGTGAGGCCTCTCCACAATTGTTAGGGATACTGAGCCTAATTCTGATTTTTTTAGGGATGTGCCTTTCCACTCTTGGGCAAGCCATGCAGAATGGTCTTTTTTGAAACGACATAGCCATTCTTATAGTCCCATCCTAGTAGCAGCTGAGAGTAATTTACAGCAATTCCTGTAACATTCCTTAAGGATCCTATCATGGTAAAGATTAAGACCCTCTTGTGTTGATTAAGTTGCTGTGCACTGGGCGTTAGAAATGTCCCTGTTGAAGAATCATTCTTTTTTTTTTTTCCTTGAGACAGAGTCTCCCTTTGTTGCCCAGGCTAGAGTGAGTGTCGTGGCATCAGCCTAGCTCACAGCAACCTCAAACTCCTGGGCTCAAGTGATCTTCCTGCCTCAGCCTCCCGAGTAACTGGGACTACAGGCATGCACCACAGTGCCCGGCTAATTTTTTCTATATATATTAGTTGGCCAATTAATTTCATTCTATTTATAGTAGAGACGGGGGTCTCACTCTTGCTCAGCTGGTTTCGAACTACTGACCTTGAGCAATCCGCCCGCCTTGGCCTCCCAGAGTGCTAGGATTACAGGTGAGCCATCGCGCCTGGCCAGAAGAATCATTCTTTATGACACAATTTTTTTTCTCAAAGAGAAAGATTAATCCCATCACTTTAGGTCTGGGGAATGGTGACCAAGGTTTGCAATTAGAAGCTGCTTTGAAACCAGATGTAGCATTAAAGGCAACCTAGTGGAATTTAAGAAAATATGTGTGATTATAATCTAAAACAGCAGTATACTGGAAAGTGTAGTGTGAGCTGTTCCATATTTAAACTGATTCTGTGATTGGATGGAACTGTGTGCAGCCATTGAAATAAATCATGAAAGGTGGTGAATGATAGAACATGTTTTACCAAGAAAGAAAGTTTTGGCACCAGTATGCAGGAGAAGGAAAAAATGAACCCTAGAATCTGTAAATGCAAGCTCCTTTCTGTGCTGAGTACAGAACCAAGGCGTAACAACTCATCCAAGCATTACTGGCAAGAGGATATGAGGCAGGCCTGTGGCCCCATAGATCAAAGATGGTCGCATCTCTGCTCAGGCTTGCAGAAAGAAGATAATCGGTAGTATTAGTATTAGTATTCCTTCTCTGTCATAGTATTTGGGGGTATATGGGACTTAGAGCCTGCATGTAAAACAAACACAGGGGAGATGTCAGATGTTGGGATTCAGTGTGTAGAGAAAGGAGGATTTTTGGGCCCTGGAGCCTATACGTATACAGTTGCAGCCTTTGCTTAAGGCTGGAAGGCCTCCTGGTGAAGTTGGCTGGAGAGCAGGGTGCATGCACTTAACTGTCACCCCTTCTAGAGTGCTGTGATCCAGGCAGCAAATCCCCGGGGAATGATAGGCCTTTGTGAGTTGGATGGTAGAGAGACATGAAAAATAAAACAGACTTCACTATTGTCTGAGAGCAGTTGCCAAAGAATGGGGGAAATACCAAAAAGACAAAGTTGGGAAGAGTGTGAGTGTGTCTTTTGTGTTCAGCCTCCCCTTCTCAAGCACATGTCAAGATTGGGAACACCTGTCTACTTGTGCCTTGACTAATGTGCTTCACTGTACATCATTCAGTCATTTGAACTTCTTATCCAAGTCTTATTAAGTCCTATTTTGGAATGAAAAGTTTTCAACAAACAATTTCTGTTCCTGTTGGAGAGCCTTCAGAAACCAGAACATAAAATCTAGCCCTCAAAGTAACTTGATTTAGTTCTTTTGGTGGATGATTGTGGAGGGTTTAGACAGAGCTTGCTAGCTTAGATGCCCTCCAGTCCTCAGTGGCTGCCAGAGGCCAACCTTGGAGAGTCCTCAGGGAATATCCAAGGACTAGAAATGATCCCCAGCCTGAGTCTTCTGTAATGCCCTTGTCTTAGGCTTGGCCCTGGCTGCCTCCTGCCTGACTTTGCATCAGACTGTCTTCCAGGTAGCAGCCTGTACCTCAAATCTAGAACTTTTTCTGGCACATTTAAGTTTTATTTTAATTGATATTTTACAGCATTTTTTATATTCTAAACCCTTAATTTTGAATATTTCTGCTTTAAGCATATGAAGTTTCTAACAATAGGATATTTCTGGTGGATCTTTGTTAGAGGTGTCATTTATTTTGTTAGCATGTGGATTGCTGTCATAATTGTCTTTGCCACTAGATGGCATTCTCCCTTCTACTTTGGCTTTTTGAGATCTGCTTTTAATATATTCTGTAACTATTCTCAAAACATTTTAGATTCTTTACACAATTAAAAATTGAGAATCTTAAAGAGATTTTCTTTATTTTGGTTTTATCCATTTATGTTTACTGTTGTTAAAAACTAAGAAAATTTTAAATTATTTATTTAAAAATAAACCTATTACATATCTAATAACATTTTTAGGAAAAATAAGTATTTCTGAAACAAAAAAAAGTTAGTGCAGAGTGGCATTTGTTTTACAAGTTTCTTTAATGTCTGGCTTAATAGAAGACAGCTGGATTTCATAACTGCTTCTGCATTCAATATGTTGCAATATGTTGTGTTGCAACATATTTTGCAACAGATTGAAGTATTTGAAGGAAACCTGGTCTTACACAGGTAGTTGGAAAGAGAGAAGTGTTTTAATAGCCCTTTCAGGTCATTGTAGATACTCTTTGATACTTCATCAAAACTCAGCGAGCAATAGTTTCCTAAAAAAGGATAGTTCCAACATGGAATGTGAAACCTTATCAGTGAACTTTTGTATTTTACTAAAATCCACTGGTCTGTCTTGTACTTTGAATGGATCTTTTACCCATATACGACTGTACATCATCATCAGGCACCAGTGATTTGAAATTGATTTATTGAGTTATACAAATCTCTTAAATATTGACATATTTTGTTCTATAATACCCCAAAAATCCTATTTATTAAAGACATTACTGATCTCATCAGACAAACTGTTAATGGTTGGGCACAGTGGCTTATACCTGTAATCCCAACACTTTTCCAAGCCAAGGCAGGAGGATCACTTGGGGCCAGGAGTTAGAGACCAGCCTGGACAATATAGTGAGACCCTGTCTCTACAAAAAAATTTAAAAATCAGCTAGGTGTGGTGACACACACCTGTAGTCCCAGCAACTCAGGAGGCTGAGGCAGGAGGATCACTTGAGCCCAGGAGTTCAATCAAGGCTGCAGTGAACTGTGATCACACAGCTGCACTCCAGCCCAGGCAACAGAGTGAGACCCTGTCTCAAAAATAAAAAGCCGTTAAGTATTGGAAAGCTGTCAGGCTCTTAGGAGGGAGTACACATTTTCCAGGAATCTAATCATTTTTGCTTGAAAGCTTGAATTTTATCATTGCCAATAAGTACTATTGAGAGCTTTCCTTGAGGTAGGTAACAGGCTTCAGTTTTGAAAATATGTCTGCCAGATACCCAAGTCCAGATAACCAGTTTGTCTGTCATTGTTTCAAGTAAAAATGGTCTTCCATGAAGAAAATGGCCAGTTCAACTTGTAACTGGAATCACATAAAATAGTCTACCCTTAGTGGTGGTTTCACTTACCTGGAGTCAACTTCAATCCAAAAATATTACATGCAGTAAGATAGTTTGAGAGGGACCATGTTCACATTACTTTTATTATAGTATATTCTTATAACCATGCTATTTTTATTACTAATCTGTTACTGTGCCTAGTTTTTTGGGGTTTTTTCTCCCCCTGTGACGAGGTGTGCACTGTCACCCAGGTTGGAGTGTAGTAATGCAATCATAGCTCACTGTAACCTCAAAGTACTGGGCTCAAGCAGTCCTCCCACCTCAGCCTCCCAAAGTGCTGGGATTATAGGCATGAGCCACTGCACCTGGGTGTGCCTAGTTTATAAATTAAACTTTATCAAAGATGTGTATGTATAGGAGAAAATGTAGTATAGGTATAGTTCAGTACTATCCATGGTTTCAGGCAACCACTGGGAGTCTTGGAATATATCCTCCATGGATAAGGAGGGACTGTTATACATGCTTTTGCTTGAGAGAACCATCTAACTTTGGTATGCAGCAGAAGTGTTTATGCATACCTCTCATGTCATTGCACAAATTTATTTTTTATTTTTTGAGACATAGTCTTGCTTTGTCACCCGGGCTACAGTGCCATGGTGTCAGCCTAGCTTACTGCAACCTCAGACTCCTGGGCTCAAGCGATCCTGCCTCAGCCTCCCCTGTAGTTGGGACTACAGGCACGTGCCACCACACCCAGCTAATTTTTTCTCTGGTTTTTTTGTTTTGTTTTGTGTTTGTTTTTTTAGCAGAGATGGGGTTTCTTTCTTGCTCAGGCCAGTCTCAAACTCCTGACTTCAAGGGAACCTCCTGCCTTGGCCTTCCAGAGTGCTGGGATTACAGGCATGAGCCACCATGCCTGGCCTCACACAAAATGTTAAAGAGATTTGTGTGATCTCTTTAAACATCGAGATCTAATAAAACTAATCATTTTTTACTGCTTTGTCAGAACATTCTTAAGTGAAATTGGCTTTTTTTTTTAATTGAGTGTATAATGACTACTGCTACAGTTAGGTGCTGCTGCCTTGATTTGTTCTAAAGGCCAGCAGTTTACTCATCATTGCTTGTGCACATGTCTACACAATGAAAATGGCAAATAATTGACTTACTATTATGAAAACAGTTTTGCCCTTATAGACATCCAGGGGTCCACAGACCAGCTTTGAGAACCACTATTCTAAAACAGAAATTGTGGGTTGGTGATATTAAACAGTTGTTTGAGAACTATTTTTATTGCACTACAAATGTCCAGTAAGTTGTTAGCCTTATGGGTTCCTGAGCTGCACTGGGGGAGGTATAGTATCCAGAGTAAGATGGTTCAGCCCGTGTAGTGAGGAGAAGTTAAAGCTCTGGAATCAGAACTCAGTTTGAATTCTAGCTCTGCTTGGGGAAGTCTTTTTACCTCAGTTTTTTCACCTGGAAAATAGCATCATCATAAAATCTGCCTCATTCATTTTATGAAGATTAAGTCAAAGTGAAGTTCAGTCGTCCCTCAGTATTCATGGGAATTGGTTCCATGACCTCCTGCAGATACCAAAATCTGCAGATGCTTCAGTTCCTGATGTAAACTGGCATAGTATTTGCATATAACCTATATATATCCTCCTGTATACTTTTTAAATCGTCTCTAGGTTGCTTATAATACCTAATGTGGTGCAAATGCAGTGTAAATAGTTGTACTATATTGTTTAGAAAATAATGACAAGCATAAAAATTTATACATGTTCAGTACAGGTGCAATTTTGTGGGTTTGGGGTTTTTTTTTTTAATAATTTTGATCTGAGATTGGTTGAATCCGTGAATGCAGAGGGCTGGCTGTACGTGGCTCAATAGTGTTTGGTGTGTCTGTGTTCTGTAGTGTCAGTTGCAATGGCCACTGCTACCAGTACCTCCTGTGCTCATTTTCCAGGCTGGTCACACCATGTCGTTGGCCTATTTTGGAATCAATTCTGTGGGTTTTGGGTTTTTTGTTTTATAGAACAATAAACACCTTTCTTACACGAGCTAAGACAGGAGACAGGAGGATGTATTTCCTTTTCTGGGCCTTGGTTTTCTTCAGATGGAAGTCCAGCTCCTTGCCCTCTAGCACACAACTGGCTGCTCAGCCACACTGGCACAGTCTTGATGCAGTGCATGCAAGAAACTTGCCCTGCTGGGACTGCTCCTCCAGAAAACTGATTTTAGCATTCTTTTTCCTTTCTTCTGAATTTTTTTGGATCATTTTTTAACATCTCTTCCTCCTGGGATTCAGCTACTCCCCTTCTTATGGCCGAGGGGCAGTGCATAGTGGGACTCATACCATTGTTGGTACGTGTGCTGTCAACGAGCATGATGCAGTTCCTCACCAGGGTCTTGTTGCAGGACAGATCATTATCGGATGCATCATAGACAACATCAGTGAACCTTGTTTTGTGAATACAACACTTGGAGCCCCAAGGAAGTTCCCCTCAGCCAGCCTTAGGGCATGGTATTTCTTGTTACCTCCCTGCACACGGACTGTGTGAATAGTGTTGGCAGCTGGGCATGCCAGTCGTACTTCTGCTTGTGGTAGGGTTTTCTCTTGCCCCCAGTCTTGCCGTGCTTGTGCCAGTTGTCCCAAGAGATGCCCATCACTCGGCCAAATTCTGTGTTTTGGAACTGAAGTGCACTCAGAAAAGAACAGTCAGGTGGGGGTGCTCAGGACCACGGCACATGAGGGAAAGGGAAAGGAGTTGGAAGAGAGAAGACTTGGAGAGCCAGTAGTTATGTTCTGATGTTTGAAGGTCTGGTGAGTGAAAGGCAGTGGCGGTCAGATGCAGAACTTAGAGCAACATGTAGAATTTTTAAGTTTGTCTTCACATAATGAAGGACTGTTTGTCATCTCTGACCAAAAGTGGATTGAGTTGTTTCTGGGGATTTTTCAGACAACTTTTAAGAAACCATTTGTCATGAATGTCCTATAAGAAATTTGTGGGTTGGGGTTGTACTAATTCCCCAAGGATTTCCCTGGGAACCTCCTGGGAAAGGACTTGAGCATTAGGGCAAAGAAAAGTTGAGTATTCTCTAACATTTTTATCTGCTGACTTTGAAAAGTACAGACAATGGATGTTGCCCTAATTTTTACCACTCTGATGTGTGGGCTTACTGTAAGTGCAAAGTCCCATATTTGGGAGTTTGAATAAGATGACAACTCAGGACCCACCTGTGCAGAAAGCCTTTGGTCCTGTCCGTCAGCCCGGGGTGGCAGGGACTGGGCTCTGCAGAGGCTGAGTTTGCCTTAAACTAGAGAAAAGGAGGTCAGAGGAGGAGCCTGAGCACTCTGCGGGAGACTGAACGTGTGGGCACTTCTGTTCCATTATTTGTTATGCTTTAGGTTCAAGTTTCTCATCTTCAGGAAGCAGTCTAATGCTTATATGTTCTGATTAACAGAAGGTGGCACTGCTGTCCTAGAAAAAGCCAGACTAGGAGTGGCAGTCCTTGTGCCAGCTTCTCACTCCAGGGAAGGTTGCCTGGTTGCTGAAGTGCTTCCTCCCTCTGTCTACCCTTGGCACCTGAGCTTCCTTCCTCCACTCCCGTTTGTCCATGTTTTACCTCAGTTGCCCTGGAATGTTTTCCCTTGTTTATTTTTTCTCCACTCCTACAGTTCCTGTGGATGAAGGTATTTCCACTTACTGTCCCTAACACACCCTTCCTTTGGAAACAAAGTCAGGGATTGGTGACCTCTACAGCAAGAAAGATGGAGCGGCCTGTTGCCAGCTAGCTGGGAGGGACTGGGATCTCGGCCTCCCTGACCTCTTGTGGTCCAGGCTCTGATGTAGGAAAAGAATCCTCTTGGCCCAAGGAACAAACATCTGTGAAAACAAAATAGTATCTCTGGGTCATGGATGTGGCATCAAGGGAAGGAGGGGATTGTTCTGACACATTTTTTTTAAAGGTGTGTGTAACCCCAGTTAAAGTAAAATAAAACATTTTTTAAATTCTTAGAGCCTGAAAGTAGTACTAAAATGTGGAGTTCACAGCACACAGCCAATCTAGTGGAGTCGAGGTCAGAGGACCTGGATTGCGCCCTGGTTTGGCTTCCCTCCAGCTGTGGGACCACAGGCACATAACTTCAACCTCACTTGGCTCCATCTGTGAAGTCAGGGCTGTGAGGCCTACTTTACAGGGTGGTCAGGACTACATGAAAGTGCTTTTCACTGTTATTAGTACTTGGCCTTTCCAGCATAACTACATCCGATTATACACCCCTATCCTATAGGTCAGAAGTTGCCACACTTTCTTAGCTCCCTGCCCTTGGTGTCTCAGTTTTTCACAGAGCTTCTAGGCCAAAAGAAATACCTAACAGTTCTGTTTCTTAAGTGATTAGCTTCAAACAATAATTATCACTGTCCTGACAATTTAGTAGCCATTTGAAAAAATAATGCACACAAAACTGTGTGGTATCTGACAGATATTGAGTAATGCTGTTTCCTGTGAAAATTTTAAATATCCTGTGGCACCTTTGTGAGTTTGCTGCCATACACTAGGGTCCCTTAATACACAATTTGGAAACTGCAGCGCAAGATTGTCTTAGAGCTCCAGAGTGGGGAAACTTGCTATGAGTCCTTACCTGTTCGTGGAGGCCAGGCCCAGTTGAGCAAATGGTTCCCTGCCTCCAGTGGCTATCCAGACCCACTCTGAAGAAGGTCGGCTTCTCAGTTGCCTTGCATTATTTCTGTTAATTGACTCAGAGTCTAGATGAAGAGTTCATATTGAGCAGGACTGATTAAGTAATTTCCTCACTCTGTCTCCTCTCCAACTCTTTCCCACCGTCCTGGCATTTTAATGACCTTTCCAAGTACCACAATCAAATCTGAAAACTCAAAGATGTCTAAGGAGCTTTTTTCCCAGGAATTTTTCATTGACACTGGTTTTAGGAAGAACATTTAGGAACTTACCAGCAGTTGCATGTGGGCAACACTACAGGTTGAAATCATGTTCTCTTTATTGAACACATAAATAAAGAGACTCCAGAACATGTGCAGCTTCTGCAGGATCTTTGCAGGGCAGAAGGTTTTCCTATTTGGGCTCTGGGTGTGTTTGCTGTACCTCCAGGCCTCTGAAGTCCAAAAGGAAGATGCTGTTACAGGATACTTAGGAGGGCAAGTGGTGTGGGATAGGAATTGTGAGTCCTTTTGCAACATTGGAAAGAGGTTATGTATGTACCTTTGTTGGTGCACTTCTGGAGAAGCCTGAGAATTGAGAATTACTTGCAGGATGGGAAAGCAAAGGTTATCTATCTCTGGTCTCACTCTACTGTCCAGGCTGGAGTGCAGTGACTCCATCACTCACTGTAACCTCAAACTTTTGGACTTCAGTGATCTTCCAGCCTCAGCCTCCCAAGTAGCCAGGACTAATTTTTTATTTTTTGTAGAGATGGTCTCCCCTGTGTTGCCCAGGCTGGTCTCAAACCCCTAGTCCCAAGTAATCCTCCTGCCTTGGCCTCCCAAAGCACTGGGATTATAGGCTTGAGCCACTGTGCTGGCCCAGGGTTTTGTTTTTATATCGTGTTTACTTTTATTGTTTTTAAATTATTATAGCAAGATTGAATGTTTTGTAAAAGGAAAAAAATCTTTTGATCCTGTGATACTAACAGTACAGCCATTTTTGTTCTTCCATCTTTTATGTTTGCCTATGATAGTATATATATTTTTATCCAGTTTTGTTTCCATCTGTATGATAAACATCTTCAATGTTGCTACAGTCTGTATAATTATAACAGCATGATACAAATGCAAAATTAAGAAATGTATGGTATATGATTTATATCTCAATAAAACTGATGTAGGAAATTTTTTTTTAGATTTCTAAATATTTCAAATAGGGAATGATAAACAACCCCGTTGAGATCTACTTTTGCTCTACTAGTGACACCAGTCATTAGCACCATACTTTTTCACATCAATTCCCGCATTCTCATATTTACTTTCAGCTATATAGATTAAATCCAGAATTACTACATTATAGTAGTGAAATCTGAATATATTTTTATACTTGTTATTGAATAAAATGCTATGTGTGTAGTTTCTCTCCAGTGAGATTCTCTGATGGACAGGAAGCCTGCTGTGTTCTTTACTCAGGTCAGAAGAAATAACTCATCCTTTAAAGCTTATGTTCTTATGGTGGTTCACCCAGGAAAGGGGAAGAGCTTAGTAGAGTTCAGGATTTGGTAGGATTTCTTTTGTGAGTCCCTAGGAAGTCTCTAGGCTAAGGACAGGGTGGCAGCACCCACTGTTTATATGATTAAGTCTGCAGGACCAGCCCTTCCGATCCAGTCAACTCAGACATTACTCACTGGGGCACCATGGACTCTGGAGCTGATCATCGTAGCTGAAAGGTAATAAATCTGGCTATCTTCCCCTTAGGTTGAGGGCTTAACACCTGCTTTCCTCTGTGCCCTGCTAAGGAGTCATTCCTGGAGAGGTATTTTTCCTCCTTGGTCTTTGTTGTTGACTTACCCAATGGTTTAACCAATGGCTTTATAGAAACCGTTACTGTTTGCAACCTCTTAGAGGGAGAAAGTCAGAAGTTGGGAGGCCTTATAACTGAGCTGTGGAGCCAGACAGACTTGGGTTTGAATTTCAACATTGCCATTTACTAGGCAAGCTGCTTCATTGTGCTTTACCTCAGTTTAGTCTTCTGCAAAATGGAAATAATAATGTCTGCTTTATAGGGTTATTATGAGACTTGAGTAACGTATGTTAGCTTGTAGTGAGTTCTGTGTTGGGGACAGTTATGTGAGACGTAGAGTATATGCTTGGTCCCTACATCTTAATTTTATTATCCCTTCTGCCCTGTGTTCTGCCTGCAATACCCCATGATCCTTTGAGTGCTGATTAGAGGGGGGAAAGAATTACAGTATGACTCACCTGGAACCAGAGAAGGAAGTGGCCCTTGGCCATGGCTGGTTTGTGAACCATCCACTCCTCTCACTGGAGATTGTAACGTGGTCCTTGAACTGTTCAGAATGCCCAAACCTACGTAGCATTTGGTACTTTCCTGTTCTCAACACAATGACCAGCCTTCTTTAGACTTGTTCTCAACAATGCTAGGGTCACCTTGCAGAAGTGGGAGACATGGAATTTCTGGAATCCCCTAGAGTGGCCATGCTGGGGAGAACCCACCCCAGGCTGGGGTCTAGGTGTCTGCCTGAGTGGTGATCTGATCTGATCAGCAGACAGAGGCTGGCCATGGAAGTCACTCTTCACTTGTCCAGAGTGAAAGAAACCTAAGCCAGGTGCTTTGTCCTGCCATCTTCCAAAGAAAGCCTCACTTCATCTTAGGCTGAATGCTGCTGGTAGAAACATTGGTGGTTGCTGGAAGTTGTGATAGCATTCAAAAAGTGAAGAACGACCATTATTCCCCTTCTGACCCTCTTCTTGGCTCCACTGCACTGCCAGAGGGGCCACCTTCACTGCACTTGCTCTGAGTAAACTGAAGCTGAGACTCCCAGAAGGCCCACCCCACTCCCTGTGCTTCTGCAGCCGAGAGTGAGCCACTCCATGCCTGTCCTTCCTCCTATCAGCCATGCAAGCCCCAACATACCTCCTTCCCTTCGGGCCAGATGCCACAAATTGCTAACTGAGGTGTGTCTGGGCGCCTCCTTCCCCAGCTGGGACTCGTCTTTTTGAAATTATACGATGCAGAAAACTGCCTATCCTTAGAGATTCAGCAGTTCTAACCTTTGTTCTGTTCTGTTTTAATCTGTGCCCCATGAAAAGCTGCTGCGTGATTTCTGGGTTCAGTAGGATTTTGCGTTCCTAACTTTGGAGTTATGTAAACTTTTCCTGAGTTGTGCCTTAAAGACACTGGCTTTCCTTCTGGCCCTGTGGATGATGCCTCCCCCTTCCTACCAGTAAGGAGATGGTAACAAGTGTGCATTTCCACCCTCCTGGCTTTCAGGTATCCCAGACTGTTTGCCCCGGACGGTAATCTAACTTGTCAGCTTGGTGGCTGACCTCTGCCATGCAATAAAGCCTTTGTAATTTGGTGGCCACGTAGAGTCATGTGTCTTACAGACTTCACTTTGCCATTCTCAGCCTCTCAAAACTGTCTCCTTTGTCTTTGTCTGGCTCCAAGCTCTCCCCCACCCCTCAAAAATACCAACTTAAAGCATAGAGATGCTGTTCCTGTGGGAAGCCTTAAAGAACAAAAGCCTGGCCTGGCCCCACCCCTGAGGGCTTGACTCAAATCCTTGGTGGGAGGAAACCTCTGTACCCAGAGACACCCACCCCTGACACTGGGGATGAGAGAGAGGAAGGGAATGGCCTTCTCTGACTATCTTCTATGACTTTCAAGAAATGTAGAGTCCTCAGGTGTTGTGAATCAAGTGTAGGTTATACTTGGAATCATCAGACAACAAAAGTCTCCCCTTGGGAAATGGTTTCCTGCGTTTATGTTGAAGTCTGGTTGGTTGCAGCACGTTCCATTCCATGTGACAGAATGTTACCAGCCATCCTGAGCCACGTCAGCTTTGTTTTAGCCAGATTTTTCAAGTAGAGAAAGAAACTGTTTCCTTCCTCCCTCCCTGCCTTTTCTTCAGTCTGCAGGGCCAGTTCTAGAGCTGGCTTGATAAGTCTTGGCAAACTCCTGTTTAACCCTTGCCTAGAAACCTGTGGTCGGTGGAGCGGAGGCTTCCCATAAGTAAGCTGGGAGCAAAGGCAATTCCACTGTGTCCGAAGTGGCCCCACCAGCTTCCGCCCATTTTTGTGATAAATTGAGTGTTTCCATCCCCAGGCAGGCAGTGTGCCCACGGCAGGAGCCAGTCCTGCCCAACAGGATACAACTGAAGGAAACGTGCTAGTGACGGGCTTTCTCCAGGCTCCCCTGAGCGTGGGGGCCAGTGGCATCAGGACTGGGGGTGGATGTTCCCACGCAGCGCAGGTTCAGAGGCTGTGCTGGGCTCCAAGTCGCTACTGGCTCTCACTCCCTGCCCCTGTCCTTGTCTCTATCAAACCAGCATCATTTTATCCTGAAGCTTAGAGGTAAAGTAATCCAGAATTGTTGCTTTCTTAGCAACCTGAAGTGACTCACATCTGTCTCAGAAAACCTTGTTTTGACTGTCAGTTTGATATCCCTCAAGAGGGCTTCCTGGGGACAGCGTACCAGTCCTACTGAAAAAGCAATATTGTCTACTGGTTAAGAGCACAGTTTCATGGAGCTGTTGTAAAACTTAAATGAAATCAGTAATCAAAGAGCTCAGCATTAAGACCTAGAATTATTCTCCTCGACCAACTGTACTTTATCCCCAGTGCTGGCCATTGCCACTCAGTTTATGTATTATACATTATACAATAAATTATCAGTAAATTATTTGTGGAATAAATAAATGAACTAACTATACAGTATTTCTGACTTTTTGTCTTAGGATTTAGGAGCATTAGGCACAATAGTTAGAGGATGCAGGAAAAAGGCAAAGATCTAAAAATTTGCTTTCAGTATTGGTGTCCCCTCCCCACCATCTCCCTGTTGTGTACCAGCCTTTTATTGCAAGGTTAGTGCCTTTGTAGCTCATTGCTGCCTCTTTTTCTGACGTTTTCAGTGAATCTGCACATTAAACTGACTGGATTTGAACAGGTTTGGAGTCAGAGTTAAAATACTACAGCTGAAGGTAGCTGTGGACTGTGGAACCTAAACTGGACTGAAGAAAAACCAACGATCACTGGTTAGAAAAGAGCGTGTCTATATGTGTGTGTGTGAGAGAGAAGAGAGGGAGATCAGTGTTTGAGCACCTACATGGGCCAGGCACTGACTATTCCTGGTAGTAGATAAGACAGTTTGTGAGTCCTCAGGGTAGGGCAGTATATCCTCATTGGCCAGATGGGCATGAGGATAGAGGAAGGCTGGGTCTGAGGTCTACCTAGAGCTTGCTAGGAAAGGGTGGGGAGGGGGCTTTTTCAGGGAGCAGGTATTGCAAAGGTGTCCTGGGCAGGCACAGAGAGAGGAGGAAGCTGAAATGGCCCACAGGGGATCCTCAGGGCTTGTGGGCCACAGTGAGGAGTCATTTTTAAAGTACATAGTATCCAGATGTACTGGCTCACTCCTGTAATCCCAGCACTTTGGGAGGCCAAGGCAGAAGGATCACTTGAGGCCAGGAGTTTGAGACCAGCCTGGGCAACATAGCAAGACCCCATCTCTAAAAAAAATGAAAAAAATTAGCCGAGCGTAGCACCTGCAGTTGCAGCTACTCTGGAGGCTGGAGGATCGCATTAGCCCGGGAGTTTGGGGCTGCAGTGAGCTATGATCACACCACTGCACTCCAACCTGGGTGACAGCAAGACCCTGTCTCTGATTTTTTTAAAAAATAGATACTCTGGGCCAGGCGTGGTGGCTCACACCTGTAATCCTAGCACTCTGGGAGGCCGAGGCGGGCCGATTGCTCGAGGTCAGGAGTTCGAAACCAGCCTGAGCAAGAGCGAGACCCCCGTCTCTACTATAAAGAGAAAGAAATTAATTGGCCAACTAATATATATAGAAAAAATTAGCCGGGCATGGTGGTGCATGCCTGTAGTCCCAGCTACTTGGGAGGCTGAGGCAGTAGGATCGCTTGAGCCCAGGAGTTTGAGGTTGCTGTGAGTTAGGCTGACGCCACAGCACTCACTCTAGTCTGGACAACAAAGCGAGACTGTCTCAAAAAAAAAATTACTCTGTTCATTAAGTGAGACCCTATCAGGACATGGGCTGTCCTAGCTCTGTGGGATCATAAGGTTTGGAAGGCAGCATTTTACTAATCTGCCTCCCCAGCCGCCATCTACTTGTAAGATGCAGGATTACATTGCCCAACAGAAAACACCCAGTCTGTAGCATTCTTGCCCCTGGCATTGGGGAGAGGCTACCTCATGCCCCTGTTCAGAGTGCGCTCTCTGAACCTAATACTTCCAAAACTGGGAAGAAGATGTGGCACTTAGATTTGGCAGGATCTAGATACTGGAGGCAGCCGTCGCTGTGTCTCAGATTTGATGCTGGAGCATTGTGTGTGCTTTTGGGGGCTGGTTCCAGGAAGGATTGATGAGGCATTGTTGGCTGTAAATAAACCCCCATTCTCTCAGTCAGGACTTGGTTTGCCCAGCTCACAGGGCAGCTTGTCCAGCTTCATGGATCTGTATTGTTTTTGCCTCCTCCTTCTGCTCTGTTGAGCTTTATCAGTGGCTGGGCTTTTGTTTTCTCTGCAGAGGGTACCACATTACAGGTTCTGTAATTCCTGAGAACATCGTGGTGGCCCCTGCCATCAACCTACAGCCATGGCTGCTGCATCTTACAAGTCTCAGTCACGTTGATTAAGAAACCAAATGAGCAGGTGCAGATCACTCTTCTCCAGGTCCAGTCCTAACTGCCGCAGCCACGTCATGCTGATTGTTGGGACTTTAGTCTCGGGTAAAGCCTGGGGAGGCTGGAGGGGTTCTGACAGAAGAGCAGTCCTGGCCTCAGAGCTTATTTCCTTGACCAGCTCAGCATTTGAGCCCCTCTTGCTCTTTCCTCTCTCCCCTTTTACGTTGGCTTTTGTTGGGAAGTTGTGGGTTTTGTTTTTTATTCTTCCTGTGTCTTAGTTGGACTTGAATAGAAAGCTGAAGAGGTTTACCTAATCTCTTCTCCTAGGTGTTGCTTTTCTTTCCTAGGTGAGACGCTTTGTTTTCATCTTCATCATGAACTGGGTCTGTTCTGAGGGGCCTGTGCTGTTGCCTGCATGTCTCTGGGCTGTGGGTTCCATGCCTCTGGCTGATGCGGACAAATGTCTGGAATATAGACCTCCAGGCTAAGTTCATTACTTTAACTAACTGAGACTCTCCACCTGGATGCCAGAGGGGTGATTCATACAAGTCAAGACAGATGTCTCTTATGCGTTTCAAAACACTGCTTTGGGGGAAGAAAAGAGGAACAGTGGTTTCTTGTTGCCTTTTCTTGCATCTTTGTAACTCTCCCTTCTCCCTTCCCCCCAATTGCTTCAATGGAGAGTTTAGGTGTAAATAAATGGTTCTAAAAAGCATCTTTGGGGTGTTCATCATCATCCTCACTGAGCTGTCCTCAGTGGTGATGTTAATGTCCTGGACTCATCTCCATTTGAAGACCAGGTGTTGCAGTGACTCCAGGCCGTTCATTGTGGAGTGGGATTAAGCTGTTTGGGCAGAGTGGACACTTTGGGATCCAGAGAATTTGGGTTGTTCTTTCTTCAGGAGCTGCTCGGTACAGTGACACACACACCCAGGGGCCCAGCAAGCTCACAATCAGCTTGTTGGTCTCAGGGGCAGAATTACATTCTAAAACATGACAGGGTGTGGCCAGCAGGAGGCAGATTCCCACTGTTTGATTCTATAGCCTTCCAGTCCCAAGGGTGCCTTGACACCAGTGGGAATCTGAACCAACACAGACTCCGGAGTCTAACAAGGAGACCTCAGTGCCGGAGTTCTGCTGCTTCCTGAGCCACGCTGACTTGTACAGCTTCGGCGCTGGGCAGGCTCGTTTATACCTTTGGCTTATAGGATTCTCTCAAGGCAGGAGAATCTTCTTGAACTTAGAGTTGTGTCCACAGTCCGTTGGTCAGCTCTTTGCTTGGAGGCACTGAAAGTGCCGGGCGTGTGGGGCTGGGTTCTGCCGTGGGAAGCTGGGTGTCAGGTTCAGGACTGAGTAAGAGTCGCAGCCCTGTGAGTTCAGGGTGTGTTCTGGGCACACCTCACACTTTTGTGCCACGAGGGTAGAAAAGCAAAGATTAGACTAGTTGGCAAATTAAAACCAACTATACCCAGTTTATCCTTTTTTTTTTTTTTTTTTTTTAGTGTAGAAAGATTAATTTGGGGGGAAAGAAAGGAAGAGAACATAAGGTCAGTGTAAAGAGAGCCAAAGGGAAAGACAAAAAGGAGAAGAAACACTTCCTGTCTGTGATTTGTCCCATCATCTCTTTTCTTCCTGAGACGTGACTAAAGCAACTCAGCTAAGCCTGGCAAGGCGCTTGCGAAATCCAGGATCCCCACACCTGTGCATGCCCAAACACACCCTTTCCACCCCGGGCTGAAGAAGCCATGGGGAGGCTCCTGGCCTCTTTATTTACCTAAGGAGCCCCTGAAGTAGCAGGTGTTTTTTCCTTTAAAGAGACATTGCACACTTGGGCGGGATGAGTTGGGACTCCAGTGTGGGATCCAGCGACCTCCGAAGCTCTGTAGTTCAGGCCACGAGAAGGGGTGAGTGGGGCCTTCAGAGGAGTTAATGGGTCAGTCCCCGTCTGACCAGCCAGCTGGCTGGGGGGAGGGAAGATACAACCAGCTGATGTTTTCCCACAGTTAGCACCCAGAAAGCTGTCCCCTAGAGGGAAAATTTAAGGACATTTTACAGTCCTACATTTTATTACTGGCACACTCTGTAACATGGGTATCTTCAGAGTCACTGCTACAAAAGGGTTGTTGTTGGTCCCCTGAGAGACTGGTGTTCTCTATAGAGCTGCTGATTTATGACTCCAACCTGAATTTCACGTGGCAATCCTCCAGGCCCGCCTCTCCACCCGCTCCCAGCCTCCTCTCTGCCCACCTGATTGGCAGGGGGCGGTGGCCAGAAGAGATGGGTTGCTAAGCAGCCTGGCCTGGACGTTGTGCCCTTCCAGGTTGAATGAATAGCTGCAGTGTTCAGAGGAATCGGGATTTTGGCCTGTCCCTGAATCAGGAGGGACTTTTTGGGGAAGGGGGCTAGGAACTACTGGTCTGGTCTCGGCATGGAGCCATAGCTTGGGAGGGAGTTGGGTAGCCTGCCTTGAACCTTCTTTTCTGAGATGTGGCTTGGGGTGGCATTTCTTTGTGTAAAAAATGGAGCCTGTGGAGCTCTGCAACTGTTCAGTGAACAACTCTTTTTGCAGAGTTGTTATCGTCTTAGCTCCTCCCTTGCTAACCAGAGGGAAAGGAAATGAGATCCAACAACTTTCTGTGAACTCAGCTTTTGCCATTTTGATCGTTAGCATGTTGTGGCACTTGAGATCACTGACCTAACTGGGCTTAAGGGGCCAGAAATGGGGAAAACAGATAAGTTCTCACTGTTTTATACTTGGAATAACAGAGGCAAGGGAAGGCTTGTGATGCTGACCCTTGCCTTCTCAGTGTTAATTTGGTTTAGATGAAGCTTTCACTCTGGAGCAATGAAATCCAGGTGGTGTCTGATAAGAAGCCTTGGCTCTTAGGTTTCTGCAGGGCGTGTGGATGTGGCTGTCGTGGAGCAGTGATTTTATTAAGGATTAGAGAAAGCTTTTCTTTGGAGAGAACATAAAGCCAGTGTAAAGAGAGCCAGAGAGGCAGATGGAGGCTGCCCCGAGCCTGGGGCTTTCTGAACCTAGTCAGTCACTTGTCAAAGGCGCATTGCATGCTTGCTTTGGAGTTTTATAAGTGATCCCTTTATCCTTGTGATAAAATCTCCAGCTTTTGTTCAAACTAAAAAATAAGAAGTCTCTTGGGAGCAGCTAATTTGTGTTTTTGTCTTGGGAGTCTGATGTGACAAAACAGTTACCTCTTCCTCAATTCCGGCAATAGAGGTGGTGGTGCTCTGTGCTCTGTTCGAGCAAGCTTCCTCTGACCAGGGGGAGAGCAGCAGGCAGGGTACAGGTCATCCAGGTGACATTTGCTCTCCTCAGCATTGGTGGTGGTCAGCACTGCTGGAGAGAGTAACCAGGGAGGAAAGACCGACCAGGGCTCTGGAGCATCCGGTTACTGTGAGGAGAGAAGGGGTGTCGGAGGCTCTGGGGTGCCAAAGGCCCCCAAAGCATTGGCTCCCCTTTAGTGTACCTGACGGTACTTTTACCTTTTCTCCTTTAAAAACCCTGAGTGGTCTCAGTGAGAGAATAACTGCGGCTCAGGAGACCTGCCCTTACCTCCTTCTGTTTCTGTTTCTCTTTTACAGGATAATACAGAAGTAGAAAAGCGAGACCCCCAGGAATTAGTTGGTAAGTATTCGGGGACGCTGTGTCCATCCAGGCCTGCTGCTCCACAATGCTCTTCTCTGCTGAGAGTCCTCGTCCCTTATGTTCCCTCTCAGGGCCTTTGGCATTTCCTAGGATGCCTGGGTGAGATGCCTGGGGAACAATTCTTCTTTGAAAATCGTATTCATGGTGTGTTTTATTGGGCTTTGGTCAGCTGCCAATGTTGTCGAGAGGGACTTTGGGGCCCCTTCAGCTGGGAGCGCGTCTTGGTCTGTGCCCTGGGCCTGCTTCTGTGTTTATGCCCCTCCTCCCCTCTCCGCTGGCGTGTTCATGTTGCTCAGGGAATCAGCATGTGGCCTCTGCTGGCACTTTGCTCTGTCCCCAGGCGGGAACATGCCTCACAGCCCTGGAGTCTAGGTCCTTTTGTGACTTGATAGAAGGAGGGACATTATGTTTCTGGAAAACAGCACACATCATCTAAGTCCTCTACTAACCTTTTTAGAAAGCCCCTCAGCTCCTTTAGTGTGGCTATGGACTTTGTAATGGTTCCCAAAGCCTGACCCAGGGGAAGTTCCTGGTGTCTAAATCCAGACCTCACAGTGGGGCTGACCCTCCTTCTCTGTGGTGGCCATTACCAGCTCTCTCTGCCTGCTCTAACCCTCACAATGAAGGTTCCTGCTCCCGTCCTGAAGGCTGTCCTGCAGAGGCCGCCCCTGTGTGCCTGCGTTCACAGCTCCCTCGCTGCCACCCTGGGGGTCAGAGCCCAGGGACTCAGCCTGGAAGTGCTGTTCCAGCAGTCAGCCCCTCTCACCTGTCCTTTCTCTGATTCGGACCCTTTTGCTGGGGGTGGGAAGAACCCATTGTATCTTTCACTAACTAAAAGAGCTGGAAATATTAACCCTTTGCACTCGGATGTCGAGTGTGACTCAACACAGTTAGCAAAAATTATAGAGATTAAAATTACTCTTTGAATGTATCAATAATTTGAAATATAAAAAAATCCAAATACATAAGTTTGTATGAAAAGAAACTCCAGTTTTTTATTCTACTGTCGTGCTTTGTAAAATCTGGGGTATTTAAAAAATTAAATCACAAGTGGAATAAAGGAATCAAGAAAAAAGCAAGCAAGTGCAAAGGGTTAATAGTTCATTATCTTTGTCTTTTGAGGAACAGCTAGCTGGACAGGAACGTGATGGCTCTGAGGAGCCCAGGCTCTCAGCAGGACTCTGCCATGATCCCTGGGTTCTCTGATCAGTAGAATTTGAATATTTCAAATTCTATAAAAGCTAAGATTTTCCTAAAACCTAGAGTTTGCTCATTAGAAAATGGCACCATCAGGGCACAATTAGCTTTGAGGGCAGAGTAAGTGGGGTGCACATCTGCTAGGAAGTCAGCAGCCTGTCCTGAGTAGGTGGTCCACAGAGCCAGGTGTGGACGGGAGCCTGGGCCTCTTCGCCCTCTCTTACTCTAGCCGGCCCTGCCGTTCATTCCTGGGGGGTCAGAGCAGACAGGGCAGCCTGTCCGTGCACACGTGCTCTTGCTAGTGGTGTTGGGCAAGCAGTGGAATGTACGTGGGCATTAGCTGTCTCAGCCCCCGACCTCTTCCACAGCCAACTTGTCACTTTCTCTGTGCCACTTTTTAAAATAGCTTTATTGAGGTGTAATTTATATAGAGTAAGTTTTACCAATTTTAATGTGCCATTTGAAGAATTTTGACATATGTATATAGTTGTTTTAGCCTCCACCACAGTCACACTACAATCACTTCCATCACCCCAAAACATTCCCTTCTGCCCATCCACCCCTTTGCAGACAGTTTTCCCCTTCGGCCTCAGGCAAGCAGCAGTGTACTTTCCTCACTATAGTTTTGCCTATTTCATGTAAATCAGGATCTCAACCTTGGCACTATTGATACTCTGGGCTGGATAATTCTTTCCTGTCCTGTGCATTATATTATAGGATGTTTGACAGCATCCTTAGTCTCTACCCACTAAATGCCAGAGGCACTCTCTCTCCCTTCCCCAGATGTGACAATGAAAAATGTCTCCAGACATTACCAAATGTCCCCTTGGGGGGACAGAATCACCCCCAGATGAGATACAGATGAAATCATAGGATTTTGCATAGCATCTTCAGCTTAGCAAAATGCTTTTAAGATTCATCTATGTTACTTTTTCTTGCTAAGTAATATTTCATTGTAGGGATACACCACAGTTTGTTTATACATTGACCCATGGAAGACACAAATGGATCTTAAAGCTCTGCACAGTTTTGAGGCCAGGTGCGGTGGCTCACGCCTGTAATCCTAGCACTCTGGGAGGCTGAGGCGGGCGGATTGCTCGAGGTCAGGAGTTTGAAACCAGCCTGAGAAAGAGCGAGACCCCGACTCTACTATAAATAGAAAGAAATGGCCAGGCGCGGTGGCTCATACCTGTAATCCTAGCACTCTGGGAGACCAAGGCGGGAGGATTGCTCGAGGCCAGGAGTTCAAAACCAGCCTGAGCAAGAGCGAGACCACGTCTCTACCATAAATAGAAAGAAATTAATTGGCCAACTAATATATAGAGAAAAAATCAGCTGGGCATGGTGGCGCATGCCTGTAGTCCCAGCTACTCAGGAGGCTGAGGCAGTAGGATTGCTTGAGCCCAGGAGTTTGAGGTTGCTGTGAGCTAGGCTGACGCCACGGCACTCACTCTAGCCTAGGCAACAAAGCGAGAC
>VSMD01102045.1:0-25871 GCA_008750895.1 Mirza zaza
TCCCTTCCTGCCAAGGAACTCCCCGCCCCCCCTTCCGCAGGGGGGACCCCCCTTCAGGCGCCCTTGGGGGCCAGAACGGATGGGAGGCCGGACAGGCTAGAAGTGAATGCCTCCAAGAGCTACCCGGCCAAGAGCCTGGCTTCTGGTGGGTCTGTGGGTCTCCAAGGGTCACCTCAACTCCCTTTAACTGCTGCAGTCTGCACCCCAAAACAGTGGCAGCGAGGGCTGAGGGATGGGTAGTGGGAGTACAGGGGAAGGTCTGGACTGCAGGGGAGGGAGGAGCTGGGTCTCTTCCCCACAGGGTTCACTGTCACCCCAGCTGGAAGCTGCATCCCCCTCCCCCCGGACAAGCTCGGGCAGAGTGACAGACAGGGAAGCGGGTAGAGCGGCACAGACGGAGATGGGGGAGGGGGTGGGCAGAGACTTCCAAAGCCAGACCCAGCCACCCTGCCAGGCACACAAAGAGCCAGCGCACACACCGGCGGCGGCTCCGAGCCTGCGAGCAGCGCGGGTGCCCGTCCCCGCCGCCCGGGGCACGTGCTGCGGCGCACACAAGCCAGAGCCCCCGCCCACCGCCCTCCCACCCGGAGCCCCAGACTCCTGGACACATCTCCAGCCGGGCACACCCCGCTGTGCCCAGACCGAGCCGAGCCTGCACTTGCGCCCTCCTCTCCCTTCCCTTCCACGGCCACTCTGTAATCAGATTTCTAAATTTAGAAGCAGCCCAGGGCCCAGCCAGGGATCCCCGCCCCCACTCTCTGCCTGCGGCCGCGCGGCCAGGGTCCTGCGGTCGGGCCACGACCCGGCTGGGGCCGCCTGTTCCTGGGGGCTCCTGCGGGCGGCCGCGCAAAGCCAGGCATGACCCCACCCGGCTGCTGCGCTGTGGGGCCACCCAGTCAGCAGCCACGTTGCCCTCCACACCTCGGGCCAGGGCTATGGGGCCTTTTTCCTCCTCTTAAATCATGAATTGGGCACCAAGCCCCAGGGTGGGGAGGTCCCTGGACAAAGGAGAAGAATGAATGGACCAAAGACTAATCCGAGCGCGGGAGGTCTGCTCCAAGGTAAAAGGAGCCTCCCCAGGATGACCTGTTCTGCGTGGCAGGGTGCCATCCCTGCCCCCAGCACCTCCAGGCTTTGGGAGGCTCTCACTTCTGCCCTCTCCTGCCTGGCAGGCAACCGTTGCTGCACATCACCCTCTCCAACCTGGTGGCTTCCATCTTGCCTGGTGTCCCCCATTAGGGAGGACCTCAGTTGGGTGCTCCACTCGGGCTCACCTCCTCCCCCTCTCCCACACTGGGGTCCAGGGCCCAGCCTCCTCACCCTTGGACCCAGGCTTCAGCACCAGGCCAATTTCTTGCCTCCCTCCTCCAGGGCTGCCCCAGGCACCGCCAGTCTCTCTAACAAGGATCCCCAGCCACCGGCTTCCCTCCTGCCCCAGCACCAAGCTCCCCAAGTAAAAACCTAATTCATTTCTCTCTAGAGCCAGGCACTCAGGGCCAAATGAAGTCTGCCCTGGAGGTGGGGGCTGGGAAGGGAGGTTTATTCCTTAGGGGGAGGTCCCTAGGCCCTGGCGTGGTAAGGCTTCTGCCTTGGAGGCAGGAGATGACATGGGGGGTATCCTAGGAGTTTGGGGTGAGCGTGGGGGCCACGGTGTCCTGAGAGGAGGTGCATTCCTACTGAGCAACCCCCTCCTCAAGGGGCAAGGGTGCAGGGCTAGGAGGGGGAGGGGCAAGGCCCCACCCCTCCCACCTGCTGCAGCCGCCCCCTCCCCAGCTGGCCCCCTCTTTTGTGCGAAGCCACACAAAGGACAAGGGGCCCCGGCCGGCCTGGCCATCTGCTCCCAGCAGCCTGAAGGCTCTTAAAGAGACAGCACCCCCTCCCTGCTGCCCTGGGGCTGCGGGGTAGGGCTGCACCACAGGACCTGGCTCAGCGTCACCCAAAATCCTATCCACCTTTCACAGGCTCCCCTAGCCCCCAGGTCAGGAATCATCCTCCCCCCAGTCCCAGCGGGGGGTGGCGGGGGGTGCAGAGGTGCCACGTGGCCAGGAACACAGGGTGTGGGGAGGGAGAGGACAAACAGCCCAGGGACCAGCCCCTCCTTGCCTCCAGCCTGAGGCAGCCCAAGGGCCCGGGAAGCTCACAGCACACAGGGCGGCCCCAGCACTGGGGTCCCTCACCTCCCTGAGGTCCCCTCAGAGCTTGGGAGAGCTGCGGAGCTCCGGGAGTGCCCTCCCCGCCATCTGCACAGAAGATCGCCTACTCATCCCTCCATGGGGAGGACGACAGCTCTCAGAGGGCTGCAGGCCGCGCAGCAAGCCGCGATCCGGGCACAATCGCTTCCTGCTTTTTCCAGATGAGGAAACTGAGGCTTTCTCGGCCCCCACACAGGCCTCTGCCCAAAGCTGGCCTCGATGACCAAGGCCAGAAAAGTCTCCCCATCCCTGACATCCCCAAGGCAGCCCACTCTGGCCAAGCCAAATCAGTTTAGGGACACAAGTTTACATGATTTGTGCGGCTGTTTTTCTTGCCTGTCTCCCTGCTGGGCTGTGAGCCCCATAAGGGCAGGGATTGTGTTCACTGCTGTGTTCTCAGGGCCCGCATACACTAGGCACTCAGTATGTGTTGAATAAATAAATGTTGAGAGCCAGAGAGCCTCTCTCCTCCCCAGGCTCCTCTGTGCTCGCCCGCTGGGCATCTGGCCTCCTCCCTCCTCAAGGTGAGGTGGAGGGGACAAAGTTTGAACAGTGATGCTGGGAAAGAAAAGAAGGGTGACCTTGGGTAAGCCACCGGCCTCCCCTCGGCTCCCTCCTCCCAAAGGCGGGGGCAGCTCCAGCCAATCCAAGCCCGCCAGCCCTGCCAGACAGACCGGGACTGTCCCAGGCTCTGGCCCTGCAAGGCCGGCCTCTGTGGTGTGGTGCCTGGGACCCTGGCCAGGCCCTCAGTGGCCACGGCCAAGGGGCTAAACGTGGGGAGGGAGGCAGGCAGGAGGGCGGGCCTGGGGCGGGGGAGGGCCGGTGGCAGGATCTGAGCAGAAACCTGGCTGAGCAACTGGGGGCTCTTGGGGGAGGTGCTTTCCTGGACTGGGAGCCTAGGGGGAGGAGGGCTACAGAGTGCCAGGAGCATGGGAGCTCCCTCCTGGGCCCCCACCCTCTGGGTCCTGCCCAGACAGGAACTTGGTCCCTCCTCCCCACATGCCCACTGTCCGCACCCCACAGGCTGTGTGGCCCAGGGTGCTGCCCTCCCCAACTCTGGGCCCCAATGTGATCCCCTGGCCTGACCTGCACGCTCCCCCCCAGCCCCACCCCCCACCCCCAAGGTTGTGCGGAGGCTGAGAGAAGGGGACAGAGGTGGCAATCCAAGCACCACCTCACACCGAGGTCCTGCGAGGAGGAATAATGGGGACAAGGCAGGCACACTTGGGAGTGGCATGGGGGCAGGACAGAGCAGGACCAGGGTGAGGTCAGTAAGGAGACCCCAGGCTTCCTGACACCCACGCCAAGGAAATCTGACTCCCTGAGCAGAGCAGGAACCTGGGAGGAAGGGTCAACAAGACCTCAGTTGAGAAAGACAGGAATGCGACTGGCCGGGGCTCCCCGACTCCAGGAGGGGGCAGCTTCCAGACCAGGAGCTGCTGGCTTTCTCCGGAAGCTGGGAAGGGGCCTCCCGGTGCCCTCACCTGGGCAACAGCTGCGCCCTCTGGCGGTGACTGCATGGACCAAGGGGGCCCCACCTCAGTCTGGCACAAATGTCCTCCTGGGAGGCTGAGCCTGGCACCCCGAGGAGCCCATGCTCCTGGGCGAGTGCCTGGATCACAGTCCCCATGAGCCATTGCAGTCACTGAGCCTTAGATCCATCCGAAAGTCCTGCCCCACGGCCACCCGAAACCTCCCGGAGCGGTCGGGGGAGCAGAGGCCCCGAGAGAAGCGGCGGGATCTCAGACTTGGGTGAGGCTGGCTCTGCTTCTTGCCGGCTGTGTGGCCTTCAGTGAGCCCCAGTCCCACTGTCTCTAAAAGGGAGTGACAATCCTGACCTCGTCAATTGCAAGGCGGGTCAAGCACATCTTGAATGGAATGTAGTAAGAACAGCAATCAATGCTGGTTTCCTTCTGAAGCAGGGGTCCCCTCCCGAGCACCCCCAGAAGGGCCCTCTCGGCCCATGGTTCACTGCTCTATGAGAGCTCGTGCCCATGCCCACCTTGGGCTCCTGGGTCCGACCTCTGGAGCAAGAAGCTTCTTCTCCGTCACATCACACACTTGACATCCTCCCTGTTATAACTGGAACGTGTCCCCCAAAGTTCATGTGTGGGAAACTTAATGCCTGATGCAACAGTGTTGAGAGGTGGGACCTTTAAGAGGTGATTAGGTCATGAGCCTCTGCCCTCAGGGATACACTAATGCCATTATCTCAAGAGTGGGTTCCAGATAAATGATGAATTTGGCCCCCTTCCCATCTCTCTCTCTTTCTCATTCCCAAGAGCACTTCCTCTTGCCCTTTTGCCTTCAGGCTACAAGGATGCAGAAAGAAGGCCCTCACCCATGCTAGCACCATGCTCTTGGACTTTCCAGCCTCTAGAACTGTGAGCCGAATAAACTTCTATTGTATATAAGCTACCCAGTCTCAGGCATTCCGTTACAGAAACACAAAATGGACTAGACTTGTCAATGGCTCCAGATTCTTGCCTTCAGTCTGACCCCTCTAATCCACTGTGCACTCATAGCTGGATACGTTTTTTTTTTTTTTTTTTCTGAGGCAGGGTCATGCTCTGTTGCTGACCAGGCTGGAGTGCAGTGGTGTCACCATAGCTCACTGCAACCTCAAACTCCTGGGCTTAAGCCGTCCTCATGCCACAATACTCAGCTAATTTTTTTGTAGAGATGGGGTCTTGCTATGTTGCCCAGGCTGGTCTCAAACTCCTGGCCTCAAGCGATCCTCCCACCTCAGCCTCCCAAAGTGCTGGGATCACAGGTGTGAGCCACCACACTCAGCCTAGATACAAATTCTTAAATACTGCTTTGATTGTGTCCCCTTCCTGTTCAATAACCTTCCATGGTTCCCTATTGCCAGGTATTCAAGGGCTTTCTGGCCTGTGTCTGATCCAGCCAAACAGGTCTTCTCACTCTCTGCTGAGCCCCGCCTGGTGCCCCAGAATGCCCCCCCCCTACAAACCCTGGCCTGGCCCACCCCTGTGCATGCTCCACACCCAGCCCTCCCTCAGGGCTGCTGGGCTCTGCGGGTGAGCTCTGCTCTGCCAGGGCACATCCGGGCCCCCCTCCGCTCAATGCTCTCCCACCTGCCAGCCCCATAGTCTTCCTCCACACCCATCCCACACACGGCTCTTAGCACATGACCTTGCCTCCCACCTGCAGAGAGAATCGAGGCCATCTGGGAGGAACACCCTCCGTGGCCGGCCCCTACTCTGTCCCTCTAGTGTAGCTGTCCCTTCCCCCTTCAAGGCCAACCTCACTCCCAGGCTCCACACCCCCATCCCCCCGAGTCCTCTTCCTCTCCTTCCTCAAGCTTGTGTCTTTTCTCATCACACAAACCTGCTAATAAGTCTGTCCATCCCAAAACATGTGCCCCTATCCCACCCCAACACACCCCCCCTGCCCATGTTCACCTTAGTTACCCCCTTCCGCTAAAGCTCCTGCCGCCTTTTATTTTAACTGTGTTTCTTAAAAGAGTTGTTCACACGCCTCTAGGCTCGTCCTCACCTCCCACTCCCTCCCAACCCCCTGCCTCCCTCACGCCACAGAAACTGTTCCTCCAAGGGCACCGGTGACTTTGTCATCTCTAAACACAAAGGACCTCTGGCAGGTATGGTCTCACTCCACCTGTGGGCAGGGCTGGACAGAGAGGGCCACCTCCTGCCCTGGAGGTGGCTGCCCCTGATCCCCCTCCTGGCTGGCCTTCAAACCGTTCATGTTGGTCCTTCTGGCTCTGATCAGTCCCTCAGCTGCCCAGGCTCTGATATCAAACCCTGCGCTGTGGACACTCCACCTCCACCCCCAGCCCAGGCCCTGGCCCCGGCTCTGGACCCCATATCCAACCAACTGCCTTCTGGACTCAGCTTTACTCGCTGGCTCAGGCTTGTCCAAGCTGATCTCAGAATCTTCACACCACGTGCCCAGTCTGCCTATTTCCCTCCCAGCAGAACCCAAAGACAGAGCTGGAGTTGCCCTCCACTCCTCCCTCTCCTTTACTCGCAGACCTGTCAGTATCCAATTTCTGTGACTATCCCTCCCCGGGCCTCATCCCATTACTGAAAGAGTCTCCCAACTGGCCTCCCTGCCTCCACTCTTCCCCTCTTCTAATCTGTTCTTTTCTTTTTCTCTCTCTCTTTTCTTTCTTTCTTTTTTTTTCTTTTTTTTTTTTTTTTTTTGAGACAGAGTCTCACTCTGTTGCCTGGGTGAGAGTGCCATGGTGTCAGCCTAGCTCACAGCAACCTCAAACTCCTGGGTTCAAGTGATCCTCCTACCTCAGCCTCCCAGTAGCTGGGACTACAGGCATGTGCCACCAGGCCTGGCTAATTTTTTAATATATGTATATATTTTTTAGTTGTCCAGCTAATTTATTTCTATTTTTTTGAGAAGAGACAGGGTCTCGCTCTTGCTCAGGCTGGTCTTGAACTCCTGAGCTCAAATGATCCACCCACCTTGACCTCCCAGAGTGCTAGGATTACAGGCGTGACCCATGACGTCTGGCCCCTAATCTGATCTTTACTCAACAGCCAGGGTGATCTTTCTAAAACCCAATCTGATCAAGTCAATCCTCTGCTTCTCATTATCCTTGGATTAAGTTCAAACTCCTTAGCATGACTTATCTCCTTCAAAATCTGGTCCCCTGACATCCCTTTCCCCTTCCCCTTTTATATTTGGGGCCCCATGTGGTGCTGTGGGGTTGATCCCGCCCCAATGCCAGCCTTTCCAAAGGCCCTGGATACCATGACTGTTCAGAAGTGCACTAGAGACCTAACCTGGTCCCAATCAGCATGTGACAAATATGGGACAATTTCCAGGAAGCCATCTGGGAGAGCTGGCTGTCACCTTTGCTCTTCAGGCAAAGCCGGCACCATGGAGGGCACCACCGGGAGATGGAGGAAACCTGGTTTCTCAGTGACACCACCAAGCCACTGGACCAACCTCACCTTAAGCCACTGAACCCCGGAACTTTTTAGTCACATGAGTAAATACATTTCCTTATTGTTTGAGCCTGGCTGGTTTCCATTTTCTGTCGCTCGCAACTACGGCCTCAGAAACAGTCCTTCTCTCAACACCACCTGCTTTAACACATGCTTTAGCCGTACTCAGCAACCCGCCATCCCCAGGACTCTGAGCCCTCTCTCCGCTCCAAGTCTTTACACGTGCAGTACCTGGAATGCAGCTCCCTTCCGGGCCGGCTAATTCTTACTTACCTCTCAAGATGAAGCTCAGATATCACCTTGTCCAGGACATCTGCCCCTTCTCCATCTCAACTCTGACGGCAAACTAATGGAACCACCTGGCTGTCCCCTCGGGGAGGCTGAGAGCCCAGAGAGGGTGGGACATCTGTCTTACCCCAGCTCTCTGCACGGTTCCACGGCAGCTAGCACATAGGAGGCGCTCACCAAATGCCTGCTGGGAGAATGAGTCTCAGATCTCCCAAGCACCACCTCCCAGGAAAGCCCTTCCAAACTGGCCCTCCCCTCCTTAACCGCCCTAAGCCCCTCTCACTCCAGATACCTACACTGCTAGGTCTGGGATCACTGCTGCCAAACCTACCTTCAGTTTTACCAACATACCAGGAGCTCGTTGAAGACAAAGACTTACACTAATAATAGAAAAAAGAGCCAACTTTGAGGGCCTATTAGTTGTTCACAGCAACATTCCCTGACCCTAATTAGTACCAGTATATAGTGGGTGCTCGGTTACTATTGCTGAATAAATTAGTGGACGGATAAACAAATGAACTGAATGCTTATAAATACCAACCGCGGTATGAAAAATGTCTTCGCTGAGCTATCTCATTTTCCCCCACGGCAGCTCCATTTTACAGGTGAGAAGCCGAGGCTTCAGCAGATACCTGCCTAAGATCCCACAACTCGAAGGTGGTAGAGCTGGAAGCCGATCGCAAGCTGGCTGATGCCAGAGCCCCATTTTTCATATCCTTGAGTTCACTCTTTTTCATGGAAGATGTATGTGGCCACCAGTAGAGGAACAGTCACTCCATGATGGTTTGTGCAAAGCAGGAATTTAACAATCTCTCCTAAGAAATGTGGAGGTCAGTGTCACCGCTGACAGAGGCTCAGTGGCTGTCATGGTCTTAGGTGCTTCCTTCCTCTCAGCATCACCCCTTCCACATGGAGGATTTGCCCTCATGGTCACCAGATGGCTGCAGCTGCTCTGAGCATCCCAGCCTCAAAAGACAATTTCCAGAGTGTGAGGGGAGGGGCAGGAGGCAGAGGCTTTCTCCTTGTCATGTCTCTTTCTATCAGGGAGAACAACCCTTCCCAGCAATCCCTGAGCAGGCCCATGCCCTTTGAACCAATCTCTGGCCAAGGGCAATAGAACTCCCATGCTTGGATTGGACTGGCAATGTTTGTGCTCCAGCGCACCTACTGTGACTTCCGCCTATCACCCGAGTATAGTTGGGGTTCTGCCAGTGTCTTAGCCTATCTGTGCTGCCGTGACAGAACACCTGAGACTGCGTACTTTATAAAAAATAGAAATTTACTCTATCGCAGTTCTGGAAGCTGGGAAGTCCAAGGTCAAGGCACCAGCATGTGGTGCAGGCCTCCTTGCTGTGTCATACCATGGCAGAAGGCGGAAGGGCAAGACAGGGTCGACTCCCTCTGTCAAGCCCCTTTATTAGGATACCGAATCCCATTCACAAAGGAGGAACCCTCCTGGCCTAAGCACCTCTTAAAGGCCCAGCTCTTAATACTATCACATTGGCAACACCTGAATTTTGGAGGGAACACATTCAAACCATAGATGTCAGCAAGGAAGAGGGAAGCATGGCTGTTGGGTAGACAGGCAACCTGCCCCTCACTGTCCACACCATTTCCCTGACACTGCACCCGTCCTGCAGCAGGGCGTTCAGAAATACCTGTTGGCTGAACAAGGAGCAGAAGGGTGTGGGGAGTTTCTTCACTGGCAGACCTGGGCTTGGGACCTGAGGTCATGACCCCTAGGTGTCCACCTGGCCCAGGATGAGAACCCCAGTGAAGGCATCAGCCCAGCACACTGGGCTGGGTGGCAGGTCTGCAGGGACAGATGACCTGGAACAGAAGGTAAGTGGAGGGCTTTCAAATCACTTGTAGGTTAGATGTATTCATCATCCACTCAGCAGGTGTTCATTGTCCAGGGTCTCCTCCTCTCTGTCACACATCCCTAACCAGCAGATATGGGTTGTCAGATTGCCTGGACACTGTGCTGATGAGTGAGTGAGACCCTGTCTTAAAAAAAAAAAAAAAAGGAACCAGTCCTGCCAGCATCTTGATTTCAGCCTTCTGACCTCCAGGACTGTGAGACAATAAATTTCTGTTGTTTAAGGCACCCGATCTATATAGTATGTTGTTATAGCTGTCCTAGCAAACTAATATTTAATACACAGAGCAATGGTCCCCGTACACACAGGAGTCTGTTCGGATTTGGGCATGAGTTACCTGGACAAAGACCTGAAGAGGTGGGCCTCAAAGAGTTGGGCTCAAATGATCTGCCCGCCTCGGCCTCCCTGAGAGCTAGGATTTGCTTGCGTGTCTTGACAGCATGGTGGCTGCCTTCCTCCTGGAGGAGCTAGCCATGAGAACAGGGTAGAAGCACAAGACTCTCATAAGCTCTCTTGGAAATCACACACCATCACTTCTGCAGTATTTTGTGGACTCACAGGTCAGCCCTGTTTAGTGTGGAGGGACTGACTACATAAGGACATGAATATCAGGAGGCAAGGACAGCAGGGGGCACTTTGGTGGCCAGCTACCACAGGTTGGATAAGAGGTCTGGTGCCACAGGGGGTTCTGGGGCCAGGGGTCATGAAGGAAGAATCTTGTAGATTGTGTTTGGGAAGCTGGAGTATACTAGTTTCCTAGGGCTGGCACAATGAAGTGGCACAAACCAGATGGCTTAAACCAACAGCCATGTATTTTCTCCCAGTTCTGTGATGCCAGAAGTTTTAGATCAAGGTGTTGGCAGGGCTGGTTCCCTTTGGAGGCTCCGAGGGAGAATCCATTCCATGCCTCTCACCTTGGCTTGTAGTTGCACCATTGCAATTTCTGCCTCTGTCTTCACATGGCTGTCTTTCCCCTGTGTGTGTCTCAAATCTCTCTCTCTGTCCTCTTATAAGGTCATTGGATTTAAGGCCCACCCTAAACCCACAGGATGATCTTATCCTGAGAGCCTTAGCTTAATTATATCTGCAAAGAGCCTATTGCCAATTAAGGTCACATTCACAGGTACCTCACTCTACAGCCCTCGACTGCTCCCAAATATTCATTCCTTCCTTCACTTGGCCAAGGTGAAGGCCACGTGCCATGTGCTCCGTGTTGTCTTCTGTGCAGAGGAACAGGCTGGACAGACAACTCCTGCCTGGGAGAGAGGGCAGGAGGGTTAGGACTTGGACATACCTTTTGAAGCAACTCTATTCAACCCGCTACAGGAGCTACCTCCACAGAACAGCTGGTTGATGCATGACCTAATATCTCCATCTGCTTTGGCTCAGGTGTCACCTCCCCTAGGGAGCCTGCTACCTCTCCTCTGTGCCCCACAGCACCTGTGCCTGCCACCATCACTGCGCATTATGCCTTCAAGTGACGCTGAGCACCCACTCTATGCCAGGCACTGACAGCTAGGTCCCAGGGGTACAGCAGTTAGGGCTGCCAAATTTAGCACATAAAATTGCCCAGTTAAATCTGAACTTCAGATCCACAGTGAATTCTAGTTTGTCCCATGTATTGAATCTGGCAACCCCAACGTAGCGGAAGAGAGAGACACACTCCAACTGCAGGGAGCCTACAGTCTCATGTGGGTGATGGCGAGGGCATCGGGAGACCCCAGAGAGTGTGCCTGGAGCCAGCCATGCGGAGGGACCACAGTCTAAATTGGGACCTGAAGGGTGGAGGCCACGGAGGAGACACATGGCTGCAGGCAGGGGGCAGCATGGGCCAGAGTCCAGAGACAGCCTAGCCTTGGAGGAGAAGAGCAAGGGCTCAGGAACACAAGGTGGCATGTGGAGCGAGACGTCCAGGCCGGCAGGAGCCGAACATGTGCCCCTTAGGGAGTTTTGAACCCCCGACCAAGCAGATGTGCATTTTAGAAAAGCAGAGAGGTGTGTGGTGTCACAGGAGCCAGGAAAGAACAGCGTTTCCAGGAAGGAGTGAATACAGGGCCAGATGTTGCTAGGATTGCCAGAGAGATGAGGATTGACACGGAGAAGCATAGTCAGATTAGCAAAACTACTGGAGGGCTGGGTGCGGTGGCTCACGCCTGTAATCCTAGCACTCTGGGAGGCTGAGGCTGGTGGATTGCTCGAGGTCAGGAGTTTGAAACCAGCCTGAGCAAGAACGAGACCCGTCTCTACTATATATAGAAAGAAATTAATTGGCCAACTAATATATATAGAAAAAAAACTAGCCAGGCATGGTGGCGCATGCCTGTAGTCCCAGCTACTCACTCGGGAGGCTGAGGCAGCAGGATTGCTTGAGCCCAGGAGTTTGAGGTTGCTGTGAGCTAGGCTGATGCCATGGCACTCACTCTAGCCTGGGCAACAAAGCCAGAAAAGAAAAAAAAAAAAAAAAAAACTGCTGGAGGCTTAGGGAGGGAGATGTAGGTGGGGTGGGAACAGAAGCCAGGAGCTAGAGACAGGGTGGGCGGCTTTTCCAAAAGCTTTTGAGTTTTGAAGGGAGGTCTGAGGGCGGGCAGGAGCCGGTGAGGAGCAGAGTTGAGGCAAGGCTGGGGAGGGGAGATCATGGCTGGGAGGGACCCCAAGGGGTGAGCCTACCCCTGGCTGGCCAGGGAGGAGGGTCTGGTAAATTCAGATTCTTTGGGGGAAGCCAGGGGCTCCCATCTGCCCACCGCTCACAGTGTGCTGGCTGCCTCCCCAACTGTGCCCTCCCTCCCAGGCAAGAGTTGTCACCCCAGCCTGTTCCTCCGCACGGAAGACAACACGGAGCACATGGCACATGGCAGCCACCCATGCCTTGGCCAAGTGAAGGAAGGAATGACTATTTGGGAGCCACTGAGGACTGTAGAGTGAGAAGAGTGCAAAGCACAGTGGTTGGGGGAGTGGCTGTGTCAGAGGACAGGGGAGGAAGAGGAGGCCAGGAAGGAGGAGAGAGGAGGAACCCTGGGAACCCAAGGGCCTAGGAGAGAGGGGAGACTGTCCCTGTCCAGACTTTCCAGGGAGGTCAGAGAGGAGAATGGAGAAGGGGATCTTAGCCCGCTGTGTGGGGCTGAAGGGAGTAGACACGAGGCAGTGCAGAAAGCCTGCTCAGTGTGGGCAGATGTTTGGCAGGATGGGAGGGAGGGGGGAGGGGAGGGGAGATATATTTTTGTACCGGGGGAGGGGGTTTCTTTCCTACCCCAGGCCTTGCCAGGTGTCTCATCCCATCTCATTTAATTCTCACAGCTACCCTTGGAAGAAGACGCTGCTGATGAAGATGATTGCCACTGGTAGTCTCGCTGTATAAATAAGAAAACTGACTCTTAGAGATGTTAGGCACTTTGCCTAAAGCCACAAAGTCAGTAAGTAGCAGAGAGGAGGTTTAAGTCCATACTGGTCTGACACCAAAACAGGCTCTGTCCACCACCCCACAAGACCAAGGAAGCTCTGAGCAGAGGAGACAGCCCATAACCAGGGCAGCCTCCAGGGAGATGCATGCTGCTTCAGGGCAGGAGTGAGGGCATGGCCTTCTCTGGGCTCTTGGGATGCATGGAGGATGTCACCTTCCCCAGGGACTACTGGGCTCACCTCCCAGGCCTTGTCTAGTGTCCAGCACATTCCAGCGGCCTGGGGCAGGGTGAACCCAAGAGTGGGGAGTGGCAGAAGGGGCAGGGCACCAGGAGATTATGGTGGCAATCATCTGTGCACTGAAACAGCTGACCATGAAGTTCAGTGTGGGCTAGGGGACAAGAAAAGCCACAACAGGGTGGGGAGTGCGCTGGGTTGGGGGTCGAGTCTCATGAGTCTCATTCCCCACCTTACCCCACTCCCTCACACTTCCCTGGCTCTGCAAATACTGTTCTGTTGGTTGAAATCTTGCCTCTTCCTCCTCCTCCTTCAAAAGCAAGCTCAGAAGTCCCTTCTTCCTACCTTGGGTACGTGCCTCTTGCCCTTACCTCCTGGTCTCCTGGAGTGCCAGCAACCAAAACACATTTTCTGATTGCAGAATAGCACGTGCAGACTGGGGATTCATTCCTTCTTACCTACCTACATTCCCTCCACGGTCTCGCCTAGTATCACAGCTTTAAATATAATAGCATCCCTGTGCTGACTGCTAAAGTTTAGATCTCCAGCCTGGACCTCTCTCTTACGCTCCGGACTTTGACTACTCCAAATTTCCACAAGAACATCTAAAGGGTATCTCAAAAACCTGACATGGCCAAGACAGAATTCCCAATCTTCCCCACCCCCACCTCCCAACCTGCTCTTTCCAGAGTCACAATCCACATCTCAATTGAAGTCATTCCATTTTTCCACTAGCTCAAGCTAAAAACCTTGAAGGTACTTTTTTTTTTTTTTTTTTTGAGAAAGAGTCTCACTCTGTCACCTGGGCTAGAGTGCCATGGTGTCAGTCTAGCTGATGGCAACCTCTGTGCTCAAGCAATCCTCCTGCCTTGGACTCCCGAGTAGCTGGGGCTACAGCTATTATTAGCCACCATGCCCGGCTAATTTTATATATATATATATATATATTTTTTTTTTTTTTAGTTGTCCAGCTAAATTCTTTCTATTTTTCTTTTAGTAGAGATGGGGTCTTGCTCTTGCTCAGGCTGGTCTCCAACTCCTGAGCTCAAAGGATCCACCCACCTTGGCCTCCCAGAGTGCTAGGATTACAGGTGTGAGCCACCACGCTGGCCTTGAAGGTATTTTGACTCTTCTCTTTCCCTCACATTCCAAATCCAATCCACCAGCAAGTCTGGTTGGCTCTATGGGGCACCTGCCCATAATGCCCTTCACCAAAATCCTCATGACTCGATCCTTCAGCTCCTTCAGATCTTTTTTTTTTTTTTTTGAGACAGAGTCTGGCTTTGTTGCCTGGGCTAGAGTACCATGACGTCAGCCTAGCTCACAGCAACCTCAAACTCCTGGGCTCAAGCAATCCTTCTGCTACAGCCTCCCGAGTAGCTGGGACTATAGGCATGTACCACCATGCCTGGCTAATTTTTTCTATATATGTATTTTTAGTTGTCCAGATAATTTCTTTCTATTTTTAGTAGAGATGGGATCTTGACCTTGCTCAGGCTAGTCTCAAACTCCTGACTTTGAGCAATCCTCCCTCCTTGGCCTCTCAGAGTGCTAGGATTACAGGCATGAGCCACTGCACCGGGCCGCTCCTTCAGATCTTGACTCAAATATTACTCCATGTTTGCCTGCCCTGAGCATTCTAGTTAAAACTACAAATCCTGACCTCTCCTATCGTCTCTCCCCACTCTGTTTTCCTTCATAGAACATGTGTCACTAACATACTATGCATACTGCCTACTCACTTAGCTTATTATCTGCCTCCTCCTTCTAGGGTACAATAACGGTGCCTTTTCTGTTATTGTTCTTTGCTGCTTGGAACAGCGCCTAGCATACAGTAGGCACTCAATGTTGCTGAGGCCACCACTGTAATGAGCACTAAAGATGGAATAATGAGCAAAACCTGAAAAGTCCACAAAGCTTACGTCTTGGGCGTCAGGTCTCTAATTTTCGTGCGTACAACACACCTGGGGAGCATTTGGGGGTGACGACTCTGGCTCCACCCCTGGAGATTCTGGGCGAGGTCCGGGGGTCTGCCCGCCGCACAAACTCCCCAGGTGATTCCGGTGTGGGTCCTGTGGGGTTACAATCTGGCTGTTGGGACAGACTGAAATTAATACTGTCTGGCGCCCGATGTCTCATCTTCACAGCACCAGTCACTCTTTAGGAGTGGTTACAAGCCTGCCCACCCTCTAAACCGAGAGGTGGCATCTTGCTCCGCCCCGTGCCCTCCCCACCCTGGGCTCAGCACCGCTAGGTGCTAGCAAATGTTTATTGAGAGAGCGAGTGAATGGAGGGTGAATGAATGGTTAGAAGACGGATGAATGAGTAACAAGACTCTAGCAGAAAAGGAATTTCAAGAGTCAGGATCTAGAGGGTGGGAACGCTTCCAAGGACTTCCGCTGTGCCCGAAGGCTCGGGAGGGGCTGGTGTTCCAGAGGTCGTGACGCAATCGGTCCTCCGAGCAGGTGGACGCCCTTGCCGGCGGGGGAGACGGGGAGCGCGGGGACTGCCCTACCACCCACCCGGCTGCCCGACGCCGCGCAGTCAGCCGCGGGGCTCGCAGCCTGGCGCCGCGCGGCTGTTGCCATAGCTACAGACACAGCCCGGCGAGGGGGCGGGCCCGGCGCCGAGACGTCACTCCCAGCGCGACGCTCCTCCGCGCCGCCCGCCTCTTTCTGGTGCGAGACCCTCGGCCCGCCTCGCCGCGCTCCACCTGCGCGCCTTCTGCCGCTCGCCCCCCCCTCCCCGTTCTGCGCCGGCGCGGAGCCCGATAGGCGCATGCGCGGTGCGGGGCCCGCGGGTCTGCCCCTGCTGTCGCCGCAGCTGCTGCTGTTGCCGCCTCCCTGCCGGCAAGTGTGTGAAGCAGGAGCTGAGAGTCGCCGCCACCGCTGTCGCCATGGGGGTGAGTGAGGCAGGGATGGGAGGCGGGACGTCCAGGGGTGCTCCTCGCTACCCTCGCCCCTCTCGCCCCCATTGTTCCTTACCCCCCCTTTCACGTGACCTCGACCCTCTCTGGCCTCACGTGACCCCTACCCCCCACATGACCTGACTCCCCCATCTCAGGGTCCCCATGTCGGCTTAGTCGGGGAATCCCTTGGGGAGCACCCTTCTCCTGGGCTGCACCCCCTCGGTGCCCCCCGCCGCTCGCGTCGCGCCCGCCTCTTCCTGCCTGGCTGACCGGTTACCGGTCCCCAACCCCCCCCCCCGCGCGGCTCCTGAGGTTAGTCCCCCGCCCCCTGCGCCACCCATCACCGGGCTGTCACCAGCTCCGCGGGGTTCCACAGCCGAGGCCCACCCTGGCTTGGAGGGAACTGAGGGCCAGAGGAAAGAAGGCGCCCAGCCAAGGTCACACCGGCGTGACTGGGCTCCGTCCCCACCCCGGGTCTCCCGGATCCCGGGTCTCCCTCCCCATCCCAGTCCGCTGCGCTTCCCGCTACTCGAGTTGCAGCAAAGCGGGTTCCCCCTACACTCTTTGGAAACCTCTCCACCGGGTTCCTCCTGCTCCTGATGAAACACTCCTCCCTTCCCATAGAGGCCTGCCTTCGCGGCCTCCCGGTTGCGATGAAGTGGTTATACTACTTGGGTGGTTAGTAGTCTTAGTAGTGCAGGTAGCTTTGCAAGCGCAGAGCTGTGCAGGTGAGTAGGGCAGATGGGGGGACCACAGGTGATGGCAGCAGCTGCGGATGGATATTGACCACCTGTTCTTTGCCGGCAGCCTGGAGGCGCGATTTAGTGTCCTTTCCTGGCATACCTGCTTGGGCAGAAGTTATTTGCATGTTTCTGTGAGTTCACCTTGCTAAGTCCCAATTGGAGCAGTATCGGTTACCCTCCTAAAAAGATAACTGGCCCTCCGTTTACTGGCTATATTAGTATTTACATGGAATTTCCACTACCTTTAGGGAACCCTGACTTTGGAGCCAGAGATACCTCAGTGCCTGCCCCGTCTTTGCTGGCCAGCAGCATAATATTGTGCCCGTGACATGGCCTTTCTGTCTTTGAATTTCCTCACTGTGGGGATGCTAATACCTACCCTTTAGGGTAGCAGTGAAGATTAATGAGATAATGGATGTAAGTAGCCAAGGAAATGCCTCATAAGTAGTGGCTGTTATTTTTGCCTGTATTCTCAGCCTTCACTTTAGTGATCTAAAATAGATTTGTGCTATTTTTAACCCATTGGATTTGTCCCTGCTGTTATTAACCTAGATTTTTTTCTCTCACCCAAATATTTATTGACTGAACAAATCAACTTACAAGACAAAAATAGTTGTCTGAACTGTGTCAAAACAAACAATCATCATTTTATTTATTTTTATTTATTTATTTTTTAGCCAGTCAAAGTTAGTGGGGAATTGAGTCGTCATTATTTTAGTAAGGAATTTTGGGTACTGTGTACGTCATATATAGAGAATGAAGTATAGATACCTTAGGCATATTTAACCCAGATTTTGGTGAAAAGGTCCCAGACCCTTGCTGTTGTTGAAACTAAATGAAACCCGTATGGCTTAGTAACTGTCCACCAGAATCAGCCAGTACAAGCTGAACAGAAAACAAGAAGCATAACATGCCATTCTGGTTCAGCACTTCCTCATTGGGTGGGTTGAAGTAGCAGGCCCAAGAGATGCTACTTGGGCCCCAATCTTATTACTCATACTTCACAGATGTGCTTCTCAGAACAGCCCCTACCAAGTCTCTGCTGGCATAAAATAGCAACAGAGAGACTTAAATTCTCCTCCCTGAAATAGCTGGAACCTTTTCATCAGTTGGAGCTGGGGATACCCCAAGTCGGTGTCAGGAAGTCATCATTCCTAGTGGTCACCCTCTGTCTCCATGCTCCATTTGACAGCATGACCTCAGATGGTGCATGTTCTCTTCAAAGTTCTTTCACCCTAGCAGCCACACATATGTAGTCATGTAGGAATTAGAATTTAGATCTCTTTTTCCCTTCACCAAAACCAGAAGTTCTTTTCAGGTCCTAGCTACCATGTGGGTTGGAGGTACTGACACTGAAAATTTAAGAGATATCAAATTCCTTTTCTAGAAGGTGTCTCCTCCCCACCCCACGTGTTTTTTTTGTTTTGTTTTGTTTTCATTTTTCTTTGGGACCCCTAGCAGTCATGAAACTGCATGTGGAGTTACTACTTTGATAGGAATAATAAGGGGAGGATTTTCACAGCTGCACATGAAAATAGCTATATAGCACTTTATAACAGAAAGTGCCATATAAATGTAATTGCGATGTAGTAGAAGGAGTGTGGACTTAGGGTTCAAACCTGGATTTGAATCTTGTATGATTCATTCAACAGATATGAACTGAGTACCTGCTGTTTGAATACTGATAAACATTGGCAAATAAAGCAGATATAACCTGTGCCTCATGGAATGTAGAGTCTGGTGGGAATGGAGGGAGAGTGTGGGAGGAAGACCTCTTCAAGAACCCTACTCACTGGCTGTGTGACCCTAAAAGTGAAACTCTCTGTGCCTCAGATTTCTCATCAAAGAAGTAGGCACATGTACCTTGCTGAGCTGTAAAGATTAAAATAGATCATCTTTGCTAAAGCACAAGTAGAATCTTTGTAAACAGAAGTTGTTACTGTAAAGAATTTTTATATCCAGGACACTGTGTCATTTTGTCCTCACAATAGTACTGTGATGTTGTTGATGTAGGCATTGTTGGCCCCATTTTATGGATAAGGAAACTGAGGTTCAGAGAAATTGAGCAATTTGCTGAAAAGAGATTAAGTAACTTTCCTAAAGTCACACAGCTATTAAGTGGAAGAGCTAAGAATCAAATATTAAATCCAGGTCTCTTGACTTGAAATCCCAGGTGCATATCTATCTATTTTTTTATTTATCTATCTAGGGAAAGACACTTAACCACAATGAGCTTACCATTCATTGTGCATATTTCCCATTTTAATTAGGAGCATTTTCTTTTGTCCCTGTGGGACAGCCTTACCCCTGCAAGGCAGGAACAAAGATAATTGGAACAGTGGGAGACCACTTTTCCTAGTTTGGGGGTGAGCCTCTGCCTGTTTGTCCCAGTCTGTTGCAGCCTCCCTCATGCCATGTGGGTAGGCAGGAAAGCACTTAAGGGGCTCTTTCCTTATCTCAGTCTCAGGCCATGGCAGCCCCAGGCCCCACTCAGAGGATTGCCTGGTTTGCCAGTTCTGCATGAATGAACCCATAGAGCTCCTGGAGGCCTGGGGCCGGCCTTCCTGCTGCTTGTACTTCGGAATTACTTGTCTTGCTTAGAAATGAGATTCGATGGAGGGAATCCAGGTTTCATTGCTTTCTGGGTCCTCTGATCCTTCAGCTCTGTGTTGTGGTTAAGAGAGTGAGCATGCAGGGTGAAGGTGTGCTAGCTTCTGACTGTCCTTATAGCTATTCCGTGAGGCCAGCGGTTGTGTCCCCATGGTCCTGGAGATGGAGTTGCTTTCACAAGTCACGCTGGCAGGAGGAGCATTGGCCCAGTCCAGGTAATGCCAAAGCTCATGATCTTTCTGCCCCACTGTGCAGCCCTGGAGACCTTCCATGTGAGGTTTGCCTTTTCCTCACTTCTGCCTTGGTGCAGGGCTAGGTAGGGCCTGGGGTAACACAGTTGGCAAACTGTTATCAAGCAAGGTGGACAATGAGAAAGAGTTGCTAAGTGACTGCCTGAGGGTTTCTGAGGTCCTAGGCCTTATGTTGGCAGACATGAGAAGGTCTTTGTTGACGACTGAGTAGAAGTCCACTACGCTGGAAGTAGCTCTCCCAGTGGGAGACAGCAGGGCTGGTGGCACAACCACTGAATCTGTGTGGCCTGACTGCTGGGATTGAGTCTTCCCTCTGCTGCTTACTCTCTGGGGAACTCTGAGCGAGTCACATCATCCCATCGAGCCTTAGTTTCCTCAGATATAAAGGGAGTTGATGGTTTCTGTCCTGGGAATTGATAACACATAATGTTTGTGAAAGTACTTTGCAAGCTTGGAGTATCTCAATGTTGTCTTGAAACCCAAATTTCCGGAGACGAAGATGGATGCTCTAAAACTTCTCCATGGTAGAGAGCGAGTAGTTCTGTCCCAGAATTCCAGCCTTATACGGATGGCATATTCTCTTCTGTTTCTTCCTCTAGGGAGGTAGGAAATGGCATCTAGCCTGGCTCCCAGCACAGTCTCAGTCAGAAGATAGTTAATGTCTAGTGTTGGTAGAATTTGTGCCTGTAAGCCATCCCTGTGTTTCTGGTATCTGAACTCTTATGCCTCCTGGTTGCTTGAAATAGGAGGTAAGCAGTGGTATTCCTTGGAAAATCAAGGGTAGAATTTATCCAGAGAAACTTTCCCAGTGGCTGGTTTTTCAACTTGGGTAGAATGTTAATCGCTCTGAGTGCTCTTTCCTGGAGCCAGGCAGTGTCAGGGCTAGGATGTAATTAGGGGTTGTCAAACCTCTCTCTAGAGAGCTCAGGGAAAGGGAGGGTGGGGGTCAGAAGAGGCTGTGCTAGGCTGGGCACGGTGGCTCACGCCTGTAATCCTAGCACTCTGGGAGGCCTAGGCGGGCGGATTGCTTGAGGTCAGGAGTTTGAAACCAGCCTGAGCAAAAGTGAGACCCCGTCTCTACTGTAAATAGAAAGAAATAAATTGGCCAACTAATATATATAGAAAAAATTAGCCGGGCATGGTGGCGCATGGCTGTAGTCCCAGCTACTCGGGAGGCTGAGGCAGCCGGATTGCTTGAGCCCAGGAGTTTGAGGTTGCTGTGAGCTAGGCTGATGCCACGGCACTCACTCTAGCCTAGACAACAAAGCGAGACTCTGTCACAAAAAAAAAAAAAAAAAAAAAAAAAGAGGCCGTGCTGTTGGTAAGAAGCAGAGCCAGCTAAGGCCTTGGGGTGCCTTCCAGGGACTTAGAGTGTGTGGGTGCACCTCTACATGCCTGTGCCTTCTAGTCCTCCTTGGGAGTAAGAATGAGAGCTGTCATTTATAGAGCACATGCCAGATTACCCCTCATGGGTTTGATACCTTCAAGGAGGTATTAAGAGCCTCACTCAACAGACCAGGGAAGGAGGCTTACAGAAGGCTGTATCCTGTCCTAGGACTGCAGGGAGTAAAGACCAGGAGAGGCTTTGGATGAGGCCTGTCAGATTCTAGAGCCTGGCTCTTTCCCTGTGTCACCCAGCTTTTTACAAGAGGGAGAGAAAGCGGTCCCATTAGGCCTGAGAGAAGCCCACATCTGCCTCAAAACAGGATCTTATCTAGATGCAGCAGTGGGCCATGTGCCGTTGGCCCCTCTCTGCAAGGAGAGCCTCCCGTTGCTGCTTCCCTTGCCTGTGTGCCTGCAACTTGGTCCTGCTGGCCATGTGTCAGTGTCACCTCTGTCCTGAGGTGAACCCCTTGGGGCTCTGCACTCTGCCCTTGTCGCTAGGTTCATGGTGTGCCTGCCACTACTCACTGGCCTTGACTGAGCTGAGCTTCTGGGGAATGGCTCTGTATTCGTAAGCCAGAGCACTACAACCTCAGCCTGAAATGGGACCCATCTCCCATAGGAACTGCCCCTGACCAGATTTTATTTCCCGAAGCTGGAAGACCCTGAAAAAGCTTTATTAAATAAACTTAGGACCAGCTATCAGCAGCTACCTCATATGCTATCTCCTCTCTGAAAGCTGTCCTAAATGTGCCTAAAATTGGGTGTTCCCTCCTTAGGAGGGAGCAGATGAGTGCATATTTACTGGGCGTCTGCTGAGGGCCAGCTCTACTGCAGGTGTTATCAGCTTTCTCACTGGGTCCCCATAGTGACCCGTGGTCAGGAGGGTCAGTACTCTTCTTGAAAGGAAACTGAGAAGTCTAGTGACACTCACCGCTATGAAGCGATGTTACCTGCCTGGGTCTTACCTGTCCTACAAGTGTGTGGCCTGTGGATGCAGGGACCTTTTTGTTCCTCATAGCGAAAGGGACTTCTTTGGTTGGCTACAGCCCCTTCCAGCCTGTGTTGCTTTTCCCTGTTGCAGAGAAAGTCGAGCAAAGCCAAGGAGAAGAAGCAGAAGCGGTTGGAGGAGCGAGCTGCCATGGATGCCGTTTGTGCCAAAGTGGATGCCGCCAACAGGGTGACTGTCCCCTCCTTCCCAGTCCCTGCCTCTTGGGATTTCAATTTGGTTTTTAGTTTGGCTTCTCTTGGCGCCACCCTGTGGCGGCCTTGTCTCCTTGCAGGGCACGGGAATGAGCCCAGCACCTCTGACTGGGCTGTGAGAGTTGGGAGGTGTCAGCAGTTGGCCCAGGTGTTCCGGGAAATGTGGAACCCAGTGGAAGTGGCTGCTTCTCTGTGGGTCTCCTTTCTTATGGATAGAAGAGGATCTGGAGAAATTTCTGTTAGGAGTTTGCATTCTAGGGAAGAAACTTCTTGATGAAATGTAGTATACATTTTTCTCATTGATTTCTCCAAACATTTCTTAACTGCACATGAGGCACTGAAGGCCTAGGGGATGCAATGGCCTGGTCCTCCGGGGGCCGCAGTCAGGGCAGGAGTAGTTGTGGATCTCAGCACCACATGGGCCAAGACAGGAGCAGCCTGGTAGCCGTGGCTTTCCAACCGAAGTGGGAATTACGATCATCCTTCCTGCCCCCATTTCATATCCCATTTTTTGGTCATTGTTTTAGCCCACTCATAGTCAACACTACACATTTATAAGGATGTGGCTCAGGGATATGATTTTCCATTTGGGGTTTTGGCCAGCTGAGTTCAGTTGGGGGCTGCTTCTCAGAAGTGTGAGAGCAGATCACGTGGCCTCTCCTTTGTGTTGGCTGTGCTGTGAGCAGGTATTATGCCCACGGGCCAGTAAAATCTCCTCCTAGTCTGTCAAATGACACTGAACTTAAATCTCTTGGCCTTCTTACCAAAGCCTTCCTCCTAGATGTGACTTCAGAGCTGAGGCAGATGGAAGGGTCTGTGAGGCTGCTCCTGGGGCCAGACCTAACCTCCTAATGTGGGTCCCCACAGTGTCACACTCGCAGAAAACAGGACTCGGGGCAGGGCCTGCACCTCCACCACACCTGTCTGTGCTATTCTCTTTTCTTTCCCTCCACAGCTTGGAGACCCTCTAGAGGCTTTCCCAGTGTTCAAGAAATATGATCGAAATGGGTGAGTCATGTTTAGTATTCCTAATTGTTGTCTCCTTGAATGTCTTCAGGAAGTCACCTCTCCAGAGGAGGCTTCCTCAGACCCAAATTTTCTCGTTCTTCTTCATTATTATGAAAAAGGAGAAACTGGCTACTGCCCTCTATTGATATAAAATCCTACTGTTAGGCTGACAAAGGAATCTGTAAATGAGCAAAGATTGCACTTAATCTCAGATGTCTCTTTAGGACTTGTTCTCTCTATACAAAGAATCATTGAGCTGAAATAAATTTGGAAAATTGTCTAGGCTGACACCTTCATTTTATACATGGGAAACTGAGGCTCAGAGAAGTCAAAGGAGGTTTCTATAGAGTTTACCCCTGACAGCTGAGGGGACTTTTTTTTTTTTAATTATTATTTTATATTTACTCTTTTCTTTTTCTTTTTTTTTTTTTTTTTTACTCTTTATGGGGAAGAGATTTGCTAGATGAGGGGACTTTCAATTCCAATCTAGTGCTCTTGCCCTGAGTATATAGTATTATTGTTAAAAGTCACTTATTGGCTGTTTGACCATGGACAAATTATTTAACTTCTCTGTTCCTCAACTTTCTAATCAGAAATGGGTCTAATAATACTTTCCTTCTGGAATTGTCAGAAGGATTGAATGTAAAGTGTTAGTTCCTGGAGTGTACTAAAAGGTAGGTATTAGCTGTTATTACTACTGATTCAGTTTACTGTAGGATCAGGATTAAAGGCCTCCTCCCCTTTTTTGTCCTTTGGTTTATAGGATAAGCATAATCTGTCTTACCTGAGATGCTGTTCATGAGTCATGCTTCTATAATGTAACACCTTGGCTTACAGAAAAATAGGGGTTACGGGTTCTCAGAAGTGTAGGCTGAATTGTAACTGGGCCTCTTATTAACTCTAGCTGGACAAGTCACTCATACTCCTCAGGCCTCATTTTCTTACGTGCCAAAGAGGATGATGCTGCCAAACTTGCAAAGTTTTTTTAAGGAGGAAAGAGAATATATCCAGCTCTGTAAGTAGCAGCTGGTGTGAGTATTTTATTTATTTATTTATTTTTGAGACAGAGTCTTGCTTTGTTGCCCAGGCTAGAGTGAGTGCCGTGGCGTCAGCTTAGCTCACAGCAACCTCAAACTCCTGGGCTCAAGCGATCCTTCTGCCTCAGCCTCCCTAGTAGCTGGGACTACAGGCATGCGCCACCATGCTCGGCTGATTTTTTCTATGTATATTAGTTGGCCAATTAATTTCTTTCTATTTATAGTAGAGACGGGGTCTCGCTCTTGCTCAGGCTGGTTTTGAACTCCTGACCTCTAGCAATCCACCTGCCTCGGCCTCCCAGAGTGCTAGGATTACAGGCTTGAGCCACCGCGCCCGGCCTGGTGTGAGTATTTTAATGAACAAAATAGATAAATACAGATACTTGAATTATGAAGCAGGTAACTCTCCATTTACCTTTCATAGCTGCATCTGAATTTTGTAGCATCACACTTTTGATTCTTCCTGTTTGATCAGATGCATTACAGTTCCTCTGGCAGCTTTTTTTTTTTTGAGACAGAGTCTCACTCTCTTGCCTGGGCTAGAGTGCCATGGTGTCAGCCTAGCTCACAGCAACCTCAAACTCCTGGGCTCAAGAAATCCTTCTGCCTCAGCCTCCCCAGTAGCTGGGACCACAGGCATGCGCTACCATGCCTGGCTAATTTTTTCTATATATTTTTAGTTGGCCAGTGAATTTCTTTCTATTTTTAGTAGAGACGGGGTCTTGCTCTTGCTCTTGCTCAGGCTGGTTTCGAACTCCTGACCTGGAGCGATCCTCCCACTTTGGCCTCCCAGGAGTGCTAGGATTATAGGTGTGAGCCACCACTCCCGGCCTCCTCTGGCAGCTTTGTCATTCAGCTTCTGGGGAGCCTTCTATGTAGTTTAGGGATCCTTTATTGTGTTATCTCTTAGTGTTTCCATATTCCACATGCCTGTTGACTTCCAGAAATGATGAATAGCTCTGAAGCAGGCATTGCCAGCAGACTCTGGGCTCCTTTGTGCCTTGAATTTTGTGTAATCCTACTTTCACATACTTAAATTAAAGGTCAATGTAGAATTTATACCTGCAGACAGACTTTGGACATTTTGTAGTTAAGACAGATGCAGTGCTGTGTTTGGGTTATTCTGTCTGCTACCTGGTTGGTACTTGTGAAGAAAGGAAGACTCTTGAGGGTTAGGGGCGGGAGATTCTGAATTTACAAGACTGAGCATGTATGCAGCTCACATGATGTGCAAGTCAGCAGAGGTGATGGTGGATTCCATGGGAACATCCTCTGAGGGTTGTGTCAAAAGCTGCTGAAAGATACTCATGTGGTAGCTCTTTAAAGGCTTACTTAGAGTTTGCTTACTGCTGTCCTTTCAGAATGTGGTACTACTGACAGCAGGTGTCCTCAAACTACGGCCCGCGGGCCACATGTGGGTGTTTTTGCCCGTTTATTTTTTTACTTCAAAATAAGATATGTGCAGTGTGCATAGGAATTTGTTCATAGTTTTTTTTTTTTTTTTTTTTTTGAGACAGAGTCTCACTTCATTGCCCAGGCTAGAGTGAGTGCCGTGGCATCAGCCTAGCTCACAGCAACCTCAAACTCCTGGGCTCAAGCAATCCTGCTGCCTCAGCCTCCCAAGTAGCTGGGACTACAGGCATGCGCCACCATGCCCGGCTAATTTTTTCTATATATATTTTAGTTGGCCAATTAATTTCTTTCTATTTATAGTAGAGATGGGGTCTCGCTCTTGCTCAGGCTGGTCTCGAACTCCTGAGCTCAAATGATCCGCCCACCTCGGCCTCCC
>VSMD01102046.1:0-99004 GCA_008750895.1 Mirza zaza
CATCTACACCAAGCTTGGTTGCAGATAGATAATCCAGACCCAACAGTGCGCCTATCTTTGGCCAAGGGATACTGATCTCCCTATCTGTCTTCAAACAGGGAAAATCATGTCAAATTTGAAGTTTTTAAGGTAAACATTTGTTTGTAAATGAATGAAAATCAAAATACAGAAATATAGAATCAAAATTAAAACGTGCACATTCTTAACCCTCACTTGGGGCAGCACTCAGCCAAACCCTGGATGGGCTGCCCCAATATCGGCCTTCTCCCTCCCTCAAAGAGAAGCACCTTTGCTCCCTGGCAGGTCCCTCTCTTCTCTTTCTGGTGCCTCCACTCTTGGACAAGGATTGTGCCCTTAGTCAGGAGGGAAGACAGATTGTTAATTGATTCAAAGATTACTCTAGATGAAAAATTAATTTCAGATTAATAAACATATATTTGCATTTGAGATGCTTGGGTACAAACACAATCCTTTCCTCTCCCTGCCCACCACCCTGTGTGAAAATTGCTCTACAATCTCTAACAAAACAGTTTTTATCTTATTGAAATGAGAGTGGGTTGCAAACCCAAATTGATAGGTATATTGGCATTCAAATAAGGCAATATTTTAGACATCATCTTTTTAAAAGAATAAGTATGATGCTAGAATGTGTTCAGAAGGCATGTAGACAATGAAATACATGTATTCTAGCCAGACAACTAGGATGAACTCTACTTTCCAACATGACCAAGAGGGGAGAAGTATAAGGGAGTATGGTAATTGATAATTACTACAAATTCCTGGATATACAGGACCATTAATTTGAAGAATTAGCATACACTTAAATGTTAATACAAAACCATATTGGAGATACATTTCAGAAAGAACTCTGGATTTCATAATATGTCTACTTATAATTATGAAAAAGCTCTATAAAAAGTAGACTATATCTGATTTATTTTTGTATTATCATGGAGCCAAACACACTGTCTTTAAATTATGTCTCAAATAAATGAATGGATAATGTTGCCAGATCTTAGAAAAATCAGAATACAGAATTTCATTTAATAGAATACTTATGTCATACTAATATTTCAAATGATGAAATATTAATATTTTCTATGTATATATCACGTTTTTTAAGGATTTTCGTATATATACATTCAATTGATTCCCAAAATAACCCTGTGATTTAGACAGATTTATTAAGCCTATATTCCAGAAAAGGGCAGAGGAAACACTTTCAAACTGTTTTTAAGAGTCTAGCATAACACTGTTACCAAAAGCAGAGAAGAAAATTATTTTAAAATTAATATTATACACAAATAAACACTAATACAAAAGTTTTCTTAAACTATTAGCAAATAATGTCCAATAATATGTAAAAAGGGTAACACATCCTAGCAATGCAAGTTTATTTTAACCTGAAAACCAATCAATACAATTCTGCACATTGACAAAATAAAAGAGAATAATCATGATCACTTCAGTAGGTTTAGAAAAAAGTATTTGGCAAAACTCAACACCCATTCATGATAAAATTTAAAAAGACCCACAGCAAATTATTAATAGAGGAGATTCCTTCAATCTGAAAAATGATGTGTACTAAAAGCTACACCTAACATCATCCTTTATGGTGAAAGACTGACCACTCACCAACTAAAATCAGCAACGCTTTGGTGTTCCCCCTTACCATTTCTATTCAAAATTGCTCCGGTACTATTAACCAGTGCAATAATACAAGAAGAATAAATAACACATAAATATTAAAAAGAAAGAAACAAAACTAAACAAAATAAAGCAAAACTGTCTTTATTCATAAGTTATATACACAGAAGAACCCAAAGAAATCTACAAAACAACTACTCAACTAATAAATGAATTTAGAAAAAAGTCAATACATAAAATCAATAGTATTTCTATCTACTAGTAATGAACAGTTATGTTTAAGAAGCAAATTCCTTTTAAATAGCATCAAAAACAAAATATTTATGGATAAATCTAGCAAAAATTGTCTAAAACCTCTGTCCTAAAATCAAAATATTTACAATTTTTCATGAACTTAGTTGGTAAAGCAGCAGCAGGATTTGAGATTATTGACTCCAATTTTTAAAGAAATCCTCTGGGCAAAATGCTATCAAACAGTATTTTATACTACAGAGAAATCTTTTGGAAAATGAAGAGTCAATCCATGTGGCACACTTCACTGATATCTTATTTTAAGAAATTGCCACAGTTACCCCAACTTTAAAGCAACCACCACCCTGATCAGTCAGCAGCCACCAACATGGAGGCAAGAACCTCCAGCAGCAGAAAAAGATGATTATGACTGGCTGGAGGCTCAGATTACTGTTAGCATTTTTTAGCAATAAAGTTATTTTTAGTTAAAATACATACATTGTTTTTTTCAGACATGATGTTATTATTGCACATTTAATAGATGATAGCAAAGTGTAAACATAACTTTCATATGTACTGGAAAACCAAAAAATGGATGTGACTGACTTTGCTGTGATGTCTACTTTATGGTGGTGTTCTGGAACCAAACTCACGGTATCCCTGAGATATGCCTGTGCATACAATGGAATACTATCCGACATTTAAAAAGAAAGTCAGTCTGTCATTGACAACAACATGGATGAAACTGGAGGACATTATGTTAAGTTAAATAAGCCAGGTACAGAAAAACAAATACCGCATGATCTCACTTATGTGTGGAATCTAAAAAAGTTGAATTCATGGAAGCAGAGAATAGAATGATGGTTATCAGAGGCTTAGATGGGGGGGGGGCGGGGTCAGGGAAGATATTGGTCAAAGGATACCAAATTTCAATTAGGAGGAATAAGTTCAAGAGATCGATTGTGCAAGACGGCAATTGTAGTTAATAACAATGTATTCTCGAAAAATCACTGCTAATAGATTTTAAGTTTTCTCACCACTAAAAATAAGTATGTGAGATTATGTATACATTATTTAGGTTGATTTAGCAACTCTACAATGTATAAATACTCAAAACACCATGTTGAATATGATAAATATATATAATTTTGTCAATTAAAAGTAATTCATTAAAATAATAATAATACTGCTGGAACAACTGGATATCCTATGAAGAAAAAATTTAACTTCAATTCTTACCTCACAGACCTAAACATGAAAGTCCCAGAACAAAATATAAAGGAATATTTTTGTGATCTTGGGGTAGGCAAAGATTTCCTACCCAGGATACAGAAAACACTATGCATAAAAAAAGAAAACATTCTGTTTATCAAAAGTGACAAAAAATATGCAAGCCAGAGATATAGGAAGAAAATATTCATAAAACATATATCTGTCAAAGATCCTATATCTAGAATATATAAAGAATTTCTCCAGCACAGTTATAAAATGACAGGTAGACCAGTTAATAATGAGCAAATGACCTGAACAGACGCTTAACAGATCTACAAATCGTCAATAAGCACATAAAATAGGGTTCAACAAAGTGAGTCATTAGGAAAATACAATTAAGTAACAATGAGATCCCACTATGAACCCACTCTAATGGCAAAAATTAAACCCACTCTAATGAGCAAATGACCTGAACAGACACTTAACAGATCAACAAATATTCAATAAGCATGTAAAACAGTGTTCAACAAAGTGAATCATTAGGAAAATACAATTAAGTCACAATGAAATCCCATTATGAACCCACTCTAATGGCAAAAAATTAAAGTTCTGGAACAACCAGAACTCTCATACATATCTGATGGAAGTGTAAAAATCTATAGTTTTTTAATGTACCAAACATTAAAAAATGATTTCTTACAAAGTTAAATATAACATACCCTATGACCACTAGTTATGCTCTTTAGTATTTACTCAAGAGAAAGAAAAACATATATCCACACAAAGACTTGTGTGTGAATATTCATAGCTGCTTTATTTATAATAGCCTGAGACTAGAAAGAACCCAAACAAATGTCCATCAACAGGAATAGACAACTTGTGATATATTCGTATGATCAAATACACAGCAATAAACAGAAATGAAACACTACCAATAATTTATGCAACAATATAATTAACCTCACACACATTATGCTGAACAAAAGCAGCCAGATACTTAAGATTACATGCCATCTATGTCTTTGATATGAAGTTCTGGAACAGGCAAGACTAATCTGTGGAGAAAGAAATCAGAACAATGACTGCCTCTGGGGAGAGAAGAGGATGGTGGGATTGACCGCAAAGGGGCATGAAGGGAAATGTTCTGCCTCTTGGTAACAGTGTGGGTTCCATGAATATATGCATTTGTCAAAACTCATAGGACTGTACTTATTGAAACCATGCCCCACAGGGTTAAAAAACAGATTATTAACAGAAACCCTGAGCTTGCCTTGCAGCACAGCAGATAACAGTTTGCTACAATCCCCTCTGCTTTTGAAACTGGGTGAAACAGGTTAGAACCAACATAGCTGACAAAGCCTGTTTAGGATAGACTTGCTCACCTGATGAGTGAACTTTCGACGTCACAACCTGCATGTTTTATACCAACCCCACTTCCATGTGCCCACACGACCCAGGAAGCAGCACAAAGAGACAATCACAGACGCCCATTGGGGCTTTCCAAACTCCCCTTCCTTTCCGCCAGTCACTAACCAGCCTCGAAACTCCTCCCCCAAGATCTCTCCCTGAAGAGATCTTTAGGGGAGAAAGGTTTGAGCCCCACACCTGTGTCCTTGCTTGGCTGCCTGCCATAAGCCAAGCCTTTCTGCCATAAGCCTTTCTCACTGCAAAACTCAAGAGCTTCAGTGTTTTAGATTTCCGTTGAGCATGGGCAAACGGATCCAGTTCAGTTTGGTAACTTATGACCTGTGCGTTGAAGTATATGAGATCATTTCTCAATAAAATAAAGTACAGAAGGTGATTAGAGAATATTATTTTGATGAAATAAAAATTTAACTTGGAAACCCTTAAAACAAAATCAAACATTCCACTCTTCCCCTCAAGAAGTATATGCCCCAGATTGGGGGTGAGATGGAAGGCACAAATTTGTTTCATTTCTACCTGCCTAGAATCATGGTGTGCTTGTAGTTTTAACAACATATACTTTCCATGCAATATGTACCTGATGTCAATAATTGCCTTTTCCCTTGTTTGGCTCATTCATGATCAAAGGCAAACCTCATCACCTGGAACATTCGGAGGATAGGAGGATCTGTTTGGGGCCGTGTTAGCAGATCAATGTGTGTCTGTCTCAAACAGGATGCTTTCTAAAGGGACTTTCAAGCATAAATCCAAATATATGTAATTTTTGCCTTATGTGCTGACTTTAGAACCTAACTGAAAAGAAATTACTATTCCACAGTACTTTGGCCTATGCAAGGTGATAACCAATATACCTTATATTTAAATGCCTAACTAAATTCCTATCATATTATTTTTAGTACACTGCTTATAATTAAATGTACTGATTGTGTTTGCATGAAGCATATTAAAGTTCTTCCTAATCTCTTCCCTTCCCTCCCCTTACCAAAAAACATGAACTATTTATAAAACTTCCAGAGTCTTTTCATTTGGTTTTACTTATCTGGACTCATAAGCCATGCATGGTAAATTTCAGACCTATAATTTGTGGCTTCCTGCTTCCAAGATTAGTCCAGAGTAGTTCTCCTATGACTGTTTTCGTAGTTAAATATTTACACATATACACAGGGTACACAGGCAGTTCATATTTGACATGATTTAACAGCATCCACATCTGTTTCTCATCATAACATGACTGAAAAATGTGCCTACTAAACATTTTTAATATATTTGTTCAAAACATTGTTTCCACTCTGATCCTGAGATGTTTTCTATGTAAAGAAAAAGAGATGGCCCCTCCCAGGCCCTTTTCCTTCTCAATTCCCTTTCTTTGGTTCAGGGTTTTCTCTCGCTATCAATCATCACTTTCTAAGCCTAACCAGAGCATGCATTGTGTCTTATTTTTATCAGTGTGTGAGAAGCACAAAATTAAATAGAGATATGAAGGGAGAAACATCATATTTAAATAAAAAAGCCTCCAAAAACAACAACTGGCTTCGGGTGTGACACTTCAAGGTTAGCAAGATTGTGTTTGAACGCACTCCCTGCTGATGGACACACACACACACACATTCTTGGCTTTCTAGAAGTCCTATAATCATTTCTATGGCTCTAAAATTTCAACACAACATAAAAATATCTATTCTCATTCTCCCCTATTTAAAGAGGCCAATCATATTTTAGACTCAAACATTTTTTCCAGAAATATAAACCATAAATTATGAGACTATTCCCTTCAGAACACTAATTTAGAATAAATTGCCCCTGTGTGCCTTTCATTCTGCTGTTTTGAGTCTCAATCTACATGTGTTTTCTCATTTTTATTCATATGTTGTTATCTAAGCAATAGCAAAACAAAGTGGAAAAGGAAGAAAACAAAAGCAAAAAATTCCTGAGTGTAATATAAATCCTAGAAGTTGACTATAGTTCATATGTATCAAAGAAGCAAAAATAAAAGAAATGATTGTTTTCAACTATTTCAAGACTTATTCCAATTTGTGTCTACTTCAAGGCCTTGGTTTTTTCTTTTCTCTTTTTAACACTTCACAGCTCATTATACTCTGGGGGAAAAGTGATTGGAGACAATACAAAAAGAAGAGCCTTAAATGAATGTAATTGGCCTCAACAACCCTGAGGAAAAGCTTTGTTTTCAAGAAGCGTAGAAAGCCTGGATCTAATAAAGATTTCAGGGCATTGGAGAATTTAAATAAACCTTCATATTCTTAATTCCTGTCACACTGATTAAAAAGAGTGACAGTAGATTTTTAGACATTTTATTGTTAGGTATTCTTATTTATGAAATAATATGAAAAGTTACTTAAAGCTGGCTATCATACTGTATTCTCAGAGACACATCCTAGGCTACTACATATTACTCAAACAAACCAAACTATAGGTACGTGAATAAATGTCTCCTTTGGGTTACTGTTCTGATGCTTCAAATACCTATGCTGGCTTTAGGAGAAGGTAAGTAATTATGATATGTAGATAAATACAATCTGCAGATGATGCAAAATTATTTTTACTCATGAGCTTTTATTATATAGTAGGTAAACATTTCAGGAAATGGAATGATAAGTATATTTAAATTTCTTTCTCAACCCTTGGAGAAGTAAAACCTAATGAGCATCAAACAGACCCAAGGAACTTTATAAAACCTTTCAGAAGACAGAGGAGAAAATAGAATCCAACTCTTTATAAGAGGACAGTGAAACCCTAGTACCAAAACCTGATATAGACATTTTAAGAAAAGAAAATTGTAGACTAGTAGGTCTCATGAACACAGACACAAAACTTATTAACAAAATATAGACAAACTTAATTCAGCAATATATAAAAGATATTATAACTATGTGGAGTTTATCCCAGGCCTTAGGATAAACATTTGAAAATCGATCAATGTAAATCCACTTTGTGCCAATCACTATTTGAGTCCTGAGAACACAGGTGGTGTGGCCAACAGAAATCTTGTCTTCCCAGCTCTAACATGCATGTGGGAGGACAGTAACAAGTCTCTAATGAATCCTGTTCAGTCTAGTAATTTTGACTATAACTTAACAAATGTTTTCATTGGATGTGCCTTTTTTTTATAGAAGTGAATATAGTTAGTTTTACATAAAATCTGAACTCCAGAAACACATTCTTTGGAAGTAATACAATAATTGCTATCATAATTTGAATGTCCCTTGTCAAGTGAGAAGACGCAAGGAGAGGTTCATTGTTCATCCTCCATATTTATCTACTTCATTTAAGAATTTCATTCTCCTTGCAATGAAGCATTTCAAATCTCTCTGCTTTCATTTTATCATTTACTTATATTGATAGTTAAGGAGTCTTTCACTCCCTTACCATGTAAGTGACTTTTTTAAGAAATCAAATCTAATTTATGTCCTGAAGATTTGGGGCAAAAACAATCTCAAAGACTTTTACTGCCATCCATATATATATAATTCCCATGGGTGTTCTGAGTTCTCATTTCTATTGCATCTTTATATCTTTTTATCTAGACATACACCAATGAGGCCAACAACATGTAAAATTAAAGTTGTTGAGATTGTTTCATTTAATAAAAAATACATATTTTGGTTCAAGGATAGGGCAAACTAAGGAAGACTATTTCTATGTAGTGAAGGAGCACTAGGTTTGCCCAGTGCTCTGTCAAAAAAGGGACCCTTGGCCAATCAACTTGGAAATGCTGCTTATTAAATTTGTCCAGAATTAAACATTTTCCCCATCTTGGAGATTTACAATACACATTAACACAGTGGCAGCCCAAAGAATTCCTTCAATGAAGAAGTTTGCTTAACTTTTGAATCTTTCTCTCTCTTCTCTTTGCCACATGTAAGTCCTATGACTTCATTTAAGACTCTTCAGGCTTAGTATTCTCCTTTCTAAAATGTGATAGTTGAAACCAGATAATGTCAATGGCTCCCACTCTACTTAATCATTCTGGATTCTTAGTCTCACTTTAGAAAAATTAAGCAATTGAAGCATTTTAATGTTATTGCTTTGAATCCTAGCCAAATAAATAATCACCAGCTATTACTGAACATCAAAGTATGCTCTACAATTGATTAATGTGATATGGAGTGATACTCAAAACATGGACTGATGCATTATGAATAAATAGCAAGAAAAAGTATTTAAATCTTTTTTCAAGGCAACTAAGCATAAATCTCAAAAGATGACAGAAAGAAATAATCCTAGACACCAGACAACACAAAAAGGTGTTAGCTCAGATTCTAATTTTTCTGGGAAACAGGAAAAAAAAGTTTAAAATTTACATTTTAAAAATCAACTAAGAGCAGTATTTTTAGATTAACTATTCACATGAACAACTTTGTCATGACTTCCTAGATCAGTCATGCAAAAATATATATATATATAATATGTACATTATATATATATGATTCTCTACTTATTTGTCTGCTAAAGAGTTTTGTACTAGCTTTGTGTTAGGAAAGTTCAAATGCCACCAAAGAGTAAGGAAACATATGATGAAAAGAATAAATCTCTTGACATCAGAGGATATTATAATCTGAGATCAAATCAGGATAGTCTCAGTTGTGAATCTTTGTTTTCCTTCAGTAAACTCCAAAGTACTTCCTGGCTTTTCTGGACTCTATGCTATGAAAACTTATTAGCTCACAGCAAACCTGAAGGGTCCATCTGTAAAAATGTAGCCCAACCTACCTCTGTTACAAGGAGCATACTCTTGGTCCCCTGGCAAGCAGACAGTGAAAAGACAAGGTATGTGTGGGTTTAGAACAACTGAAATTCAATATTACCCATTACTTCCTCATGAGGATAATCCTCTCCAATAAAGCACAACAATAACTAACAAAACAAATGCAAAATCCAATTTAAAAAAATATATGGGACAAAAGAGGTTCAATTCAAGCCACTCACCCAAATGAAATGTGGTGGGAAACAACCTTTTTTTCTTTAACAAAATACCAGCAAGACTTCTACAATTACAGCCTCTCCTTCAACTCACACTCTTCCTAAGAAAGTTTTATTGGATGCAACTTTAAAACCAATCCAAGAATTTTCTCTTACAGTATTCTTCACGAATATGTCCAGCCATGGAACTGAGTGAGCCTTCATAAGTTGTGATTCTCTCTTGCCTTTTTCACAAGACCTTACTTCCAATTCTTGGAGAGACAAAAATAGCCTTGCTTAGTCCTCAAGATTGACACAGCATTTTCTACAGCTTACTATCAAAGGTGAACCTTAACAAAGGAACCTTTTGTTTCCTTTTTAAAAGGAGCAGTACCCGGAAAGAAAACTCTGCTACAATTTTCATTAAATCATATGCAAAACAAATGTAACTGAAATATCAAGGACCATGACAGTCTCATACTTCTGTCCCTGCACTGCATCTGATCTGTTGCTAATTTATTAGGAGACAAATTCATCTTCTGGTGAAAGCCTGTGAATGACAAAAACTTATCTGACAGTCTAAGCATAATACGCTAAGAAGCTATGTTTTGAGAATCAAGTTCTATGTGATTTTGTGTTTAAAATCTTGAAAGCTGAGTAGATTCTCTCCTTCGGTGAATAAAACTGGGAACTCCAGCATTTTGTGGAGGTCCTGCTTGCATTCCTACATCTTCTATGCTAATTAAGAGTGTGCTTCCACCCCACCTTGTGTAAACTTCTAAATCACTAGAGAGACTTCGAGATAGGAAGTCAGCACAAATACCCTCCAGTCTAAGAGAACCTGACAATATGAAAGGCTCTAAGAGCAATGGAGACTGGGCGAAAGGCTCTGCTGCAAGATGGGCACATCACAGTGTCAGAAAAAGCCATCAGTTAAAAATATGTGTGACCAGTAGGTCCCCAAAATGTCTTATGACATCTTGGTGCTCATCTCATCTTGAAGCAGGCCTGGTGGCTACCCCCAAGGAGATTGTGGTGATGGAGAATTGAAAGAAGTTTGATCTAATGAAAACCCAGAATTTATTACCTCCAACTGACTCCTACCTTCTAGAAATACAAAGAGCCTGGGCTTGTCTCTCACCCAGGCCCCCAAAGCTAGATTAATTTCATGTCCTGATGGTCTTCACAGTGTTCCTGACACTAACATCATGGGTTGGATTCTCAAACAAGCCAGTTCATTTAGATTTTTCCTTAATCATCGACAGCTTCCTCAACCGTAATATTTTGTATGGCCAAGGCCTTGACAGAAGAGAGTATTAGGAGAGAGGAAGGAAGAAATAAAGTAAACCCATCATCTTCATGTATAGTGGATAGTACTTCATTAAATAGAAAGAAATTGAAACGAGAAAAGCTGAAAGAATCTTCCAAAATAAATGATACAGTCTATATTGTTGGGCAGTTAACATTCAGAGGTTCTAGATTAGGCATTTATCAGCCCACAATTATGGGACAGGTGGACCAGATGGTTCGGCAATTCTAATTAGCTCTCAGTTGGAAGGATCTGATTGCCTAATTCATACATTGGTGTTAGTAGCTCATAACCACTCAATGACCCTTTCTTTCCAAGAATGTGCTCATTTTAACCCAGATTTAACGGTGGAAAAAGTCTAAAAGCAATCAACCGAGGCTGTGAACTGAGTGTTAACCACTAACAAGATGGACACATTTGGAAAATCACAAACACTCTTTGGATCTCAGTTCCCTATCCATTAAGTGTCAGGATTAGGGTAAATGGAGTTGAAATCTCTTGTAGCAAAAGTATCTTTGGTATCTATGATTCTATGGAGTAAGCATTATAAGGCATCAAAGACAAGTAAGTAGGGGTCTCCCAAAACACCAAATGCAAAAGCTAAGAATACATGCCCAGAATACACACATAGAATGACCCAGGTTGGGAGGCACCAAGGAAAAGAAGATACAGTTATATTCAAATTTTTCCTAGATGATTAATCAATGGAGATAACTTATTGAAGAAGGTCAAGCAATAAAATACTCCAGAAGGGAGACACCTTATGACCTTATGTTAGAGACAGCAAACTAGAGTTCAAGCCTCTGCTCAGCCATTTGCTAGTAAGATGGCTTTAGACAGATTAAACTTAATTAAGTGAATCTTGGTTTCCTCCATGGGTGTATTACTATCTTCTCTGCAGACAGATGGCACAAAATCTTTGTTGTTGAGGCTCAGAAACTGATACCCCAAAATATGGTGCTTTGAACTAAAGAAACCTCAGGCTTTCTGTGACCTTCTCTCTCAAAGTATGTGATGAAGTTGAAGTTCCTTTGCCTACCTAAGATTTCGACTCAACAAGGAGAACAACTGTTTTTATCTTCTCCTACCTGTAAGACCAAGAATGTCACCATATCTGAACAGCCCCTTACACAAGATAATGTCTGCCTCTCAGGATCACTGAAATTCCAAAGTGAACTATTTACAAGTCAATCTCTCTGTTCCAGATCCATTCATTCTCCCTAATAATCCCCTCAACAGAATTCCTCTTCTCCCCCTTCCCATAAGCAGTTTTGCCAGGGCTTCAGAACCCAGGGGTGGGTAATCATTCTGTGGTTCTCCCCACATACATGTTAATAAATTTGTATGCCTTGTCTCCACTTAATCTGCCTTTTCTGAGTTGATTTTTTGTCACATTTTCAGAAGGTGAGAGGAAAGTTTCCTTTGGCCCCTACAGTATCAATATAAGAAAATGTTCACACTGCAAAGGAAACGATCAACAGAGTCAAGAGACAGCCTGTTGAATCAAAGCAAATGTTTGCAATCTATTTATCCTACAAGGGACTAATAGAATATAGAAGAAACTCAAACAACTTAACAGTAAAAAAATAAATAATCCCATTAAAAAGTGGGCAAAGAACATGAATAGACATTCTCAAAAGAAGATATACAAATGGTTAACAGGTATATGAAAAAGGGCTCAACACTACTAATCATCAGAGAAATGAAAATCAAAACCACATTCTGACTGATATCATATTACCCAAGTCAGAATAGCTATTATTAAAAAGACAAAAATAACAGATGCTGACAAGGATGCAGAGAAAAGGACAACTCTTATATGCTATTGGTGAGAATGTAAATTAGTACAGCCACTATGGAAAACAATATGAAGATTTCTTTAAAAACTGAAAACAGAACTATCATAAGATCTAGCAATGCCATTGCTGGGTATTTATTCAAAGAAAAGAAATCAGTATATCAAAGGGATACTTGCATTTGCATGTTTGTCAGAACATTACTCACAATAGCAAAGACATGGAATCAACCTAAGTGTCCCTCAGTGGACAAATGGATAAAGAAAATGTGGCATTTTCTTTATATATTTTATATATATAAATATATATAAAATATATATATATATTTCTTCCATATATACACAATGGAATGCTATTTGGCCATTAAAAAAAGAATGAAATGACATCATCTGCAGCAACATGGATGGAACTGGAGGTCATTATGTTAGGTGAAATAAGCCAGGCACAGAAAGACAAATATCACATGTTCTCACTCATATGTGAGAGCTAAAAAATGTTGATTTTCTGGTGGTAGAAAGTAGAATGACGAATATCAGAGCCTGGGAAGGGTATGTGTGAAACCAAACAGGGACCCTCTGAGAGACCTGCTGGGACCCTCAAGCATGGAAATAAAGGAAAATCTTGAGTTTCTTCAGGGGAAGTCCCAGATACCTGGCTGGCCTTGAGAAGTGAATGACCAAGCTAATGAGAGCAAAGGCCCATCAAGCCTGCCAGAGTCATGAGGTGTCTTAGTTCCCTATAGAAATGAAAAGATGGCACCTTAACATATCCTCTTGAGTTGTTCTTCAGGTAAGGGGAAACTGAGGAATTGAACTCAGATTGGACTCTCCATTCTTTGTTTTAAATATCCCTCTGAGGGGCCTGTCACACCTGTCTCAATATTCCAAGGATCTCTGAATCCACTTGTACCCTTCTCCCAACTTCAGGATACCCTGCCTTTTGGGGCCAGACTGATGTATAACCTCCATGTATTGATTTGCAATTCCACCTACCTAAAATGTAACCCTGCCTTTAAAAACCTTGACTTATGCAACATCAGGGAGTTCAATTTTAAACATCAGCTGCTCACTCTCCTTGCAAAGCACCCTGCAAATAAAGCCCTTTTTCTGAGGCTGCAACTCTCAGCTTCAGTGTTCAGCTCGAAGCAGACCCCAGTTTGGTTTAGTTATATGTGGGTGCGGGGTGGGGGGAGGATGAAGAAAGATTAGTTAATGGGCACAAACATAGAGTTAGATAGAAAGAATAAGTTCTAATGTTCAACAGCAGAGTAAGGGTGACTATAGTGAACAACAATGTATTATATATCCTGCTAGAAGAGGACTTGAAATGTTCCCAACACATAGAAATGATAAATACTCGAGGTGATGGACACCTCAAATATTCTGACTGGATCATTACATTCTGTGCGTGTAACAAAATAGCACAGGTACCCCATAAATATGTGCAAATATTATGTATCAATGAAAAAAGAAAATGTGCACAAACTTAATAGATTACAAAACAGCATTATGTTTCATAAATTATAAAACATCATGTGAAAAGGCATTCAGGATTTAGAAAGAGGTCTTTTTCTCAAAGAATAAAGCAAAAATAAAAATCAAAAGCCTAGGAAAAGACACTTGAGAAAACAGCTTTCTACTTGCCCTCTCAATAAACACTGAGCATGCATATAGGAAACTTCTCTAGTTTCTCAGAGAGAAAGGAAGGCAGACTTTCAATAGAAATGTCTACATGATAAAAAAGATTGCTGAGTCTGAATCTTTGTCCCACTTACTCAAAGCCCTAGACCATGCAATGACATTCAAGCGAGCAGAAGAACCTCTGTCTCTTCTTTACACAGGAGCTAGGACACCAGCTGCGAGAAGAGTCCAGGGCTTACCTACCGAATTAGTCCAATGAGTGTGGGTGATCATGGAAAAAGAGGTACAGCAACCTCAGGTAAGGGCGCACAAGAGATTTGGCCAAAGCAATGATTCCCTGGGGTTATTGACTGGGGTGGAGAAATGAGGATAAAGAGGAAAGCTTTTCTTACCTGAATGACCAGGTAAAAAAAGTCTCAGAACAGGGTGTGAGCTTTGTGAACCATGCAAAATTTATCTGGCCCACAGCCCTCTATCTTTGCCCAGGTGCAAATTTTTTTTGGAGGCAAGGTCTCACTCTGTGACCCAGGCTGGAATGCAGTGGTATAATCATAGCTCACTGCAGCCTCGAACTCCTGGACATAACCAATTCTCCCCCCTCAGCCTCCCAAGTAACTAGGACCACTGTGCCCAACTAATAATTTTTTTTTTTTTTAGAGATAGAGTCTCCCTATGTTGCCCAGGCTAATCTCAAACTCCGGGACTCAAGCAATCCTCCTGCCTCAGCCTCCCAAAGTTCTGGGATTACAGATGTGGGTCACCACAACTGGCCTCTAAGAGCAATTAGTTAGAGGCATTTTGTTCCTGACTTGCTGTCTCACTCATTATCTTTATGTTCCTGGAATTTGTGATACAAAGAACAATGTGTAGCCAATCAATAGCTTATGCTATTTTATTTCTTTTTTATTCCTATCAGAGTCTACTTTCAGAAATTTAGGTCATTTTAATGTAAATTTGTTGGTAAACAACTTAGAAACTGCCTCTTCTTTTTTCTTTAAAAATCCACTTATAACTGCTGCTAGGCAGAGTGCGTGTTTGGGGCAACTTGAACCTATACTTCCAGGTGGCCATCATATTTTCTTAATGTCATTGTTTAAGGTTGACAGAAGTGACTGAATAAAGCAGTATTAACCCCTGCGTAAGAAGAGAGCCTGTTTTCTAAAAATTAAATTTAAGTTCATTTGTTTTGATCAACTCTCTGTGAATTGTCCAAAAAGTATAAGGAGTAAGGCCAGAGAATATTGAGTGATAATTCGATTTCAATCACATTCGAGTTCCAATAATGACAGTGACGTGAGGGGGAAACCTGCCAGCAACAGGAAACTGGGTGAGGACCCAGAGCTGGGTTAACACTGGAAAGAAGGGTGATCAAATCATATTGTGGAATAACAGTTGGAGATCATCGAGGTGAGGGAACCTTCTCAAGAGAGAAGCTCTAGGCATAGCAGGGCCAGGAACTAAATTAGACAAGATGCCAACATGGTTAAAAGACTCAAAGGGAAATTAAAGTGACATGTCTTCTACCTTGGTGAAAGAAAGCTCTGGGGCTTGAAATCTATAGAAGGGATTATTTGAGGATGGAGGATATGATCAATACTGAAAGGAATGCTGAATCCAGGAAGATTAGCATGAGAAAGATCCTAGATTTGACCAAAAGGGAGCCTTTGAGAGCAGTTTGAATGGAGTGTAATGAACAAAAACAGGCAGGAAATTTGCCAGGCTGAATCCATTTAGGAGCTCTTAATAGAGTGTGTGAATTTTCCAAGCTTTCTCCTCTTTCATCTCCTTCCTGCTACATGCTTTTTGGCTTTTTCTTTGTGTCCACTAGAATGTTCAATGCATAAGGAAAGATAAAACTAATTGTTAAATCTACTAAATGATTAGGGAAGGAACAATACAGGCACCAAAGTTGAAAGGTACCTTTATAGATTATCTTCTTTCATTCATCTTCTCATTGCTCATCTGCATCATTGGCAATAAAGTACTTTACATGTGTACTAAAGGAAAATAGTTTTAAAAATTTAAGCTATAAACAGCAAGAGAGTTGATATCAAAATTTACTATAAGGTGGAGTTTAAAGTATTTGCCTAAAGAGATTCTTTTTTCCTCCCTTTATTTAATATATACTAATTTTTTTTTCAAGAACTTTTTCTGGTCTTATAATAAACAGAAAGGATGAATGGATAGTATTCAGGCACATCCTCTCAAAATCCTGCCTTTCTATCTTTTAATTTCCTTTTCTTCCCCTTTTCTGAGATTCCAAGAATCTAAATTCTTAGAAGCAAAGGCTCCATCACCCACAGCCCCAACCTTCCTCAGCTTTGATCTGGAAATGTCTTTTTTTAACATTAAGATTTTCTTCAATGCTCAGGCAAATCTGTGCCAAACACTTCTAAAATTATTATCTGCTCAAACAAGCTTCCTCTGGTCTAACTGGGGTTAGATTCCACACACACTCTCAGCTCAAGAGTGGGGCAAAGGTGGATGAGCACAAAGGAAATTTATCCAAAAAATAAGAAACTTCATAGTGTCTTTTCCTTAGATTATATTATATTCCCTTGAGGTAGCTGTGTGTTACTAGACTCAGGTCAAATAGAGGACTGGGTTCAAATTCTGACCCCAGCATCAGACTGTTGGGGTTAGATTCTTTACTGTACTATTTCTGGATGACCTTGAGCCAGGTTCTGAAGCTCTCCAAACTTGTTTCATTATCAGAAAAACGGAGCTAGTTAATCATAACAGCTCTTACTAGAGGTATTCGATTAAGAAATCAGAGAATGAATATAATGCCTTTGACACCTTCCCTGGCAGACAGTAAGTGAACAGGACGTGTTAACTGTTGGTAATAACAGTAGTGCTAACTATATGTGCCACACAGCCACTGGGCTGTGGAACCCCCGTGTAGCCTATGGGAGGAGCTACTGTAACAGAGGAGTCACCCGTCCTCCCATAGATACAGAAGGGAAATATTGACAGTGGGGAATATGTAACAGAGGAAATGGCCTGAAAAAAAAATGGTGAAAATATTTTCTGTCTCTTTAAAACATCCTCCACTCCTTTTTGAGAACTAAAACCTGCATTCCTGCCTCAGGCCAGGGGTTCAGAGGGGCAGGGTAATATCTTCTCTTCCTTGTGCTCCAGGAGATGGCTCAGCCTGGACCTGGCCAGGGAGGCCCTGGGTGGAGATCATGGAATTGTCTTCAGGGAGATGGGAAGGTCAGGATCATCAACTGTAGTTGAACAGCAATTGCCTGAAGCTGAGGACCCACCCTTTAAAAGCTCCATATTTCTGTTTATTATTAGGACAGATGGCATTTTTTGGACAGTAGTCTCCATCCCCCTCCTTTGCTGGCAAAGTCATAAACTTCTCTTACCTTCTCTTCAAACTACTTGTTCTTGTTCTTACTGTTAGAAACAAAGAGCCCTCTTGGACTCTTATTCTCTGCCTTTACTCTAAGTCTCACCTCAGTGGCTCTCTCTGCCCAGAAAGTTGCAAGCATTGCCTAGGATGCCTCACAGAACAGGCGCATCCATCCATGCGCCAAAGGCCCACCTCCACAATGGTAAGAAATATAAACTTGTGGGAAGTAGACAGTGGTGCTCAATGCCTGAACTCAGTCCAGGATTGAGATGGGCATCTCTTGCTAATTTGCTCCCAATGCACAGAACACAAGGAAGATGGCAGTGCAAAGTGGAAATGACCATACCCATGCCTAGGAACCTGCTGCTACCAGGAACACCAGCTTGGAAGCAAAATCACTTCCAAGAGAATCAGAAATCCCTGAGCCTCACTTACTTTGGTGACTTCTTGGTGTCTCTCTCCCCGTGCTGGCTTCTCGGCTCAGAATATCTGGGAGTCTGGCATTCCTCTCAAGGCAACTGATTTGTACATAACTTTGGAATGCTTGTGAGTGTTTACAAAATAAAACTAAATAGTACTCAAGTGCCCAGCTCAAACCTTGCTCGACAATTCCTCCGTCAAGTGTCCATTACCTACACAGAAGTGGCTCTAGTTGATTAATCAAGTTGAAATTCCAAGTGCAGAAAATCCCAGTAGCTGTGTCCCAGAGTAAAATCCAGCTCTAGCTGGAAAATCTTGACCATATTTGACCAAGAGAGTTCAAGTTCAGATCTTCCTCTTTGATAGTATGGCTAGAACTGAATCTAACCAAGAGGAGACAGTAATTCACATGATTATAAAGGAATTTCAAAGGTGATCTTATTCATTCTATTGCAATGAAACACCTGGCACATTGCCTGGAAAATATCAGGTACTTAATAAGCATTTGACGAATGTTAAATATTCATAAATAAGCCCTCATCATATTATATGATTAACATTCACAATCACTAGTGAGAACAACTCTTCTGACTGTTTTGTCAGGATGGAAAGAGAGGTTGAGATTTATGGCCTACCAAGGAATAAGAAAATAAGACCTTTAATATCACTTGCTTTAAGCATTTAACTGGTAGAAAGAACAAAGTTGTTATAAATGACCTGTACTCCAAGTGGATAAATAGAAAATTCCCGCTGCAACCATTCATTTTCCAAAAAGCAGAATCTTTAAACATGTTCAAGAAATTAATGAGATTGTATATATTCTCATCAGTCAAAAAATTATTCCAAACTTTCCCCAATTGTGCTGTCTAAGCTATCCAAATAGAATAGTCATTAACAAGTAGCCTAAAAGTTATGGTTTTTGTGTTTACAGCCATTTGCTCAGTTTTTCAAGGAATTAAAGGTATTTTCCTTAAAACATGAATTTATGTAAGTGCAGCCAAATGTCTTTTGATGAGCTGTGCCACCTTACTCAGAATTATATGCTATAGGAGTGAGTAATGTTATATTGAGACTGCTGGGAAGTGTTTTAAGTTGGCTTCATCTCTTTCTTTTCTGAGAGGTCTGTATTTTCCTATTTTAGACCAACAAGGTTCAGTATCTACATATACATTTGCCTATAAATAAGTGGTTACATGTTCTATTCCTCTCTGACATTAGAGATCAGTGCATAAAACTTCTAACAATGCAGTTTCCTTCATGATAGTCAGGGAAAAAAAAAGAACTTTTACCCTGTTCAAATGTGAAAGAATCTATCCAGGCACAAATTTCTATTGAACATTTAGAAAAATATTATATAAAAATTAATAACAAGTACAAAGAAAATTAAATATGGATTTATTAAGAGAGAAAGCAAAAAGATATTTTTAGTTTTGCACAGATTAAGTGAATTAGCCTCCTGCAATGATGTTTACCTGTTAAAAGAATGTTGCTCTGCTCTGATAATTATGGTAATGGGAATTAGGGTAATTTAAACTCTATTGAAAAGCAGATTTAGGAGATTCTTATGTTGCAGAGAAATACAAGAATATGCTTGAAATCCTGGCTATTTATGCTGTCAATAAAGAACCTATACAGGTACCAGACTAAGTTTATCCATCAAAATGATCAACAATTGTAGATAAAGCCACTAAAATAATCCAACATTCATTAATTGGGAAGTTTCCATTTGCTATATGCTTAAATTGTAGCCTTAGATTTTATATTTAGAGCAAAGTTCCATCACATTGCATCATTTTCCAATTCGGAATATTTTAACTTTTCTTTTAATGTACAACTGGGATAAGAAAATATCCCCCCAAATAGACACTAATATTCCATATCTAGCAAATGACTGCATTGGCATAATAATTCAGAATCCTTAGCTAGACTCAATTTATGAAAGGATGCCCTTTTGTAGATTTCACAATAGCCTGATTTTCATTTTGTAAATGTGCATCATTGTTTAATGCTCTTATTCATTCCCATTCAACGATGAAGCGACTCTACTGTTTGAGGCCCAATGCCACAGGTTAAACTCAGAGAAATGAGTCATGTTGGATCTGGTCCCTAGAAGTGCCTGCCAGCAGTATAGATGGGTTTATTACTAGCTCTGAAAATGACTTTTATTCTCTACCCTCTGTATTCATTTCCTAGGGCTGTCGTAACAAAACACCACAAACTGAGTGGCTATAAACAACAGAAATGTATTCTCTCCCAGTTTTAGAGTCCAGAAGTCCCAAATTAAGGTGTTGGCAGCTCCACATGGACTCTGAAACCTGTAGGGAAGTTTTCCCTGCCTTTTCCTAGCTGCTGATGGTGGTCAGCAACCCTTAGCATTCCCTGGCTGCAGTTGTATCCCTCTAATCTCGTCTCTGTGGCTCTATGGCATTCCCCCCATGTGTCTGTCTTCACACGTCGGTCTTCTTGTAAAGACACCCGTCATGTTGGATTAGGGGCCCACACCACTCCAGTATGCCCTCATCTGAATTTAACTAATTACATTCACAACCATCTTATTTCCAAATAAGATCACATTCTGAGTTACTGGGGGTTAGGACTTCAAAATCTTTTTTGAGGGATGTGGGAGGTACAATTCAACCTATAATACCCCCTACTACTTTTAATCTAATCCTTTTCTGCCTATAAAGCCCTTGTACGTCAATTGAGTCTCCATATGGTTAAAAAAAAAAAGTATGGAATATGAGCAAAAAACAGAAGGACTCCATTGGTTTATAATATTTTTATTTTCTTCAAAGCATATCTACTTCATCTCATTTGGTCCACACACCAAAGCAGATTGATGATTTATTTTTATGTCAGCTTTTATAGATGAGAAAACTCGAGTGTGGGGAACTAGAATGCATTGCTTGATAGCACACAATTGTTTTATGCCACAGGCAGACCAGTCAGGTCTCCTTACCTCTAGGACTGCATTTTTCCCACTAAAAAACAACACCTAATATAGAGCCCTTTCAATATGGGTCCATTGATACACAAAATAGACAAAATGGAGGTTTTCAAATCAGATAGGACATTTTTACAAAAGAACAGCATGAATGATCCTTGTGGTGACAGAACAGTTGGTATCTTGACTGTGGACCCCCCAGGGATGGTTCTGAGGGTCCCTCTAGTCCCCTTCTGTTCTCCGCTGGGAGGAAGTGTTCCCTACACAACGCTGCTGGGCTACCTCAGAAGTAGGCTACCTTAACAATCCTATATATGCAGTCACACCAGGGTGCTGGCAGTTCCTTGGAGAAAATAACAATTTCTTCCCACTCCCTTCTCGACAGAGAAGTGGAAAGGAATTTCACTTAAGGAGATTTCAAAGTAGAAGGCGAATCTGCTCAGACTCAGCCTTGGTCTCCTAATTCTTGATCTCAGATAGGCTAGCTTATGTAAGAAAACCTTGAACATAAATGAAAACATAGTAGTGTTGTGTAGAATGGTAGTTAGACCACAGGTTCAAGGACACAAAGGTCTGGGCTTGAATCCCACCTCCCCTCTGTCTAGAAGAATGGTTTGAGGCAGGTGCTTTACCTCCCTGAGCTTCTGTTTCATGGAGATGACACTAGCACTATTTGCCAGGACTGTTTCAAAAAGTGGCTGAAATTACAAATGGAAATGTACACTTAAGTGTAAAAATATAAAACGCTGATCACAGTGCCTAGAACATAGCAAATGCTGAATAATATCATTGGGGTACTGGGTAGGGGGTTTTTGGTTTTCTTTTTTTTGTTGTTTTAGGCAGTGTCTTGCTCTATCACCCAGGCTGGAGTGCAGTACCACAATCATAGCTCACTGCAGCCTTGAACTCCTGGGCTCAAGTGAACCTCATGCTTCAGCCTCCCAAGTAGCTGGGACTACAGGCGTACACCACCACACCTGGGTAGTTTTTCTTATTTTTTGTGGAGACAGGGTCTCATTATGTTGCCCAGGTTGGTCTCAAACTTCTGGCCTCAAGCAATCCTCCCACCTCAGCCTTCCAAAGTGCAGGTATTACAGGCCCGAGCCACTGCGCCTGTTGCCCCCGCTAGAGAGCTGTGGCGTCAGCCTAGCTCACAGCAACCTCAAACTCCTGGGCTCAAGTGATCCTTCTGCCTCAGCCTCCTGAGTAGCTGGGACTACAGGTATGCACCACCATGCCCGGCTAATTTTTTTATATGTATTTTTAGTTGGCCAATTAATTTCTTTCTATTTTTAGTAGAGACGGGGTCTTGCTCTTGCTCAGGCTGGTTTGGAACTCCTGACCTTGAGCTATCCTCCCGCCTGGGCCTCCCAGAGAGCTAGGATTACAGGCGTGAGCCATCGCACCCAGCCCTATCATTGCTTTTTATTCAGTGCTCCACATATGAAATATTCTTAAACTGCTAGGGACTGTCTGTTAAAAATCCTACTGTGCTGCTATTTCAATTCCGTGTTGCAGGCTGGATTATTGTTTGTTTGATTAATTCTTTCATTTCCAACTGTATTTAGTTTTCACCGAAGATCTGGTCATTTGTTATTCAGGCTTTTATGATTCATCTCCATTCTACTAATGTTGGGGTGAGTGTAAGCCGGCTAACTTTTCACCTTTCAAATGCTTCTATTTCAACCCCTGTGTCAGTCTGGGAAGACGTCTTTGTTCACGTTTGCTTGGCCTGTCACCCCTTTGTCTGCCAACTCTCTCACTTCTAGGACATGGATTGTCTCTAAGATGAAGACAGGAGATGCTTTTCAATATCTGCAAGTCAAAATATTTTATTTTGGTTAAGTCTCTGATTAGGGACTCCACGGTGACATGCTGGCACTGTGAGATGACAGGGCCAAGATTCTACCAACAGGAACCATATTCTTTTTCCTTTTTTTCTTTTTTTTTTTTTTTTTGATATTTCAAGAACCAGTGCCATAATAAAGAGTAATAATTCTTTTTCTTTTTTAGACCCCTGTTTTTCACACTGAAAGAATAAGAATTCTTGACTCTACAGAATAATTCTTGTTTCAACAAAAATGTTTTCATGACCTCTCCATATGTACTCTTGAGATGCTAGAGATACATCAACATTCCTTAAAAAATGAATTACTCTTAGGCTGGGAGATTTAAATTTAACCTAGAATGAATGACTATTGAATTGACTATTGAACTTGCCAGGAAGTCAACCAATTCAGGTTTAGAGGCAGTTGTAAATCATGAAGACAAAATAACCCATTTTCATGTCATTCTAGGAATTAATGGACCTCATTTCCTTGTTTACACTTCAGAGCTGACATGATTCTGTACCAGTCTTCATCTCAAAGGGATCCCCCTCCAAAGACTAAAAAACATAAATATTAGGTGTCCTTCCTTAGACTGCAATGAACCACAAACTGTACTCACTATAACTAAAAAAATACTTTTGTTTTCTGTTTCGTAGGGGATTAAAAGAGGGTTAAGTTTTTGCTCATTTATTTTTTTTCAACATTTGTTTTATTTTCAGATTATTAAAATAGTCCAGGTATATTCCACTATTGAAAAATTTGGGAAAAAAATAGAGAAGTATAAAGACGAAAATAACCCTTGGCTATAAACCCACTATTCATATATTAACATTTTAACATATTTCACCTAAATCTTGCTTCTCTGCAGTATTTTTCTATAGTTGTAAAAGTTCTCTTCCTGCTTTTTTGACTTAGCATTACATCATGAGAATATTTCCATAAGTATCATTTTATTGATGGCATTCCTTTATATACCACCATGTGCTTAACCATTCTGACAACTAGGCTTATGACATTTATTTTTAATGAATGATTCTCTTAAAAGACTCCTGTTCATTTTACAAAATTTAGGAACTACCAAAAAGCATAAAGAAGAAAACATAAATTAGTGATTAAATTTTTAAGTATGGCTGTGGTGATTTGAACACTGGAGAAAATATATTGACAACTGCTATTTAGTGCAATCATATTTCTAATCCTCACATATATCCCTAAAAGGTCAGTATATTATAATCACCACTTTATCTGTTCAGAGGTCATAGAGCTAGTAAGTGGTAGATACAGGCTTCGAACAGATGTGTCTGATCCCAAACTTTGTTTTCTCTTGACTATATCACACTGACTTTCCCATCATTACCTTAACTGCCACCACCACCATCTCTGTCACCACTTCCACCATCACCTCCACCACTATCACCACCTTCACCATTACCTCCACCATCTCCAACCACCATCTCTGTCATCACCTCCACCATCTCCAACCACCACCACCACCACCATCTCTATCACCACCTCTACCATCATCTCCACCATCTCCAACCACCACTTCCACCATCTCTATCACCACCTCCACCATCACCTCCACCATCTCCAACCACCACCTCCACCATCTCTATCACCAACTCCACCATCACCTCCACCATCTCCAACCACCACCTCCACCATCTCTATCACCACCTCCACCATCACCTCCACCATCTCCAACCACCACCTCCACCATCTCTATCAGCACTTCCACCATCACCTCCATCATCTCCAACCACCACTTTCCACCATCTCTATCACCACCTCCACCATCACCTCCACCATCTCCAACCACCATCTCTATCATCACCTCCACCATTTCTGACCATCACATCCACTATCTTCAGCCACCACCTCCACCATCTCTATCACCAACTCCACCATCTCCAATCACCATCTCTACCACCTCTATCATCACCTCCATCATCACCTCCACCATCGCTAAACATCTCCACCAACTCTATCATCACCTCTACCATCTCCACCACCTCTATCATCATCACCACCATCACCTTCACCACTATCACCACCACCAACACAACTTCCACTATCACCACCACCATACTGCTACCCCTTTCATTTTGCTGACCTAGGGCTTTTTATCATCTTTTGTACACACCTTTCTTCACTCCACTTTCATAATCTCCTCCTCTCCTGCGTCACTCTGACCTTTTCCAACCTGTGTCTGGGTAACCTTAAGAAAGCAATGGCTCCCCTACCACACTCATTTTATGAACAGTCCCAATCATTCATTCATTCAGCAAATATTTACTGAGGGCATGTGATATGGCAGGCACTGTTCTGAGTGCTGAGAGTACAGAAGTTCCCCCATTTGTGGGATTTTCGTTAATACTAAAAAGCTTGTTTTTTTAGCATTTTCTTCACACACACACACACACACACACACACACACACACAGTTGCCGTATTAAACCTCCTTGCAAATTGTCAACCTGCACTTCGGTTACCAGCTTGCCCTGCCTAGCCTCCAAGCTGGGTGGAAAGCAGAAGTGATCTGTTCAAGAAGGATATGCGAGTCAAAAGGAAAGTCTCAGGCAATAGTTGTGAAGTAATTTCTTATCTCTTATTGCCACAGCAAGCTACCGCAGGAAAGAACTTCCTATTTCCATACTCCGATGATGTATATTTGCTTAATGCAGCTTGCCTGAAATAGTTCATGCATGGACCCACTCCAGAAAACACACTTAATATATAAAGAGAGGAATGGAAGGAAGTTGAAAGGTAAATTTAAAAATGAGTACATCCACACACATGCAACCTTAGGTCCTTTTCCTACTCTCTTGCGTGAGGTGAGCAGAAAGAAACCTGTGTTCTTTCTGCTTCTGTTTTCTCTGTAAAATATATAACCGCATGGGAATCAGACTTTATGTATTACTTTACAATGTCAAGGACAGTACTAGGAACACATAAGCCCCTCAAGACTAATAAAATCCACCGCTATAGTGAGTGATACGTTGGTGGGTTGTAACTCTTTGACTCCTATAGTTAAATTCTTTCACATAGACCCAAGCAAAGAAAATCAAGCACCCCAGATACCCTTAGTAATAATGTCTGAACCAACAACACCTTGCCCTCCTTTTTACGTCAGTAATATTTTGTCAAGCCTGTGGCCTTTATCTAAAAGTAAAACTTCCTCCAGCTACCTGCACACCCAGGGAAATCCTCCACAAAGAACACATTCTCAAAAGAGGGTGTCCACAGAGTGTTTCCCCAAATGAACTCCTCAGGACTCAAACAAATGCTGAATTGTAATTTTCTAAATCAAACCCATGGTCTGCAGTCCAAGCAGCTATCAATACAACACCCATTTAAGAAAAAGAGAAAATCAGAGTGAGTACACAACTCTCTCCTTCAAGGCTCCAGCAGAATCCGAGGGCCGTCAGCACTGGGCCTCACAGCGGCAGGTGTGTGAGGAGCTGAGCAAGTATCATATCCTAAAAGCCACGTTTTAGACCTCACTATTCTAAAGATAGTGCTAGGGTATCCATTGCTCTGCCACCTTGACATGCCAAGCAGTTACTTCTCACACATCAAACAAAAAGTGCTTTTACTTACATGCGATAAAAAGAGAGTAAATCCAAGAGCTGCCTCTCTATTCCTGAAGTCAGAAACCTCATAGTACTTGGAGGCAAAAGTTGAGAATTCCACTAGTAGCAGTCACAGCTCAGGAGGCTCAGTCCACGCAGGACTAGCAATTGAAGCCGATTGGAGAATAAAGCTCTTTCGAAAGAAGACGAAATGTCATCTCTACTTCCTCAATTCTATTGTTCCTCCTTCTTTTTATTAAACCCTTCCTTGATGACAATGACCAGGACACAATCCATGCAAAGCAGGCATGCCCCGTCTGTCTGACTTCATGTGTCATTAAACACTGCCCAGAGTGTTCACATCCAGGACACATGTGTAAAGCGGTACATGGCTTTGCTCTTCTGTTTGGGGGGCAAAGGGGATTGTTTACAGGCATGAAGAGAGATGATTTGCAGATCCATTCTTGGCATGCTTGGGTGAAATGCCACATTTTAATCATCAACCTCTTTTAGGTTCAATCTTCTTTCAAATTTCCATCCTTTCTCCTCTCCTCATCGTTTATAATGCTCTGCTAAATAGAGGGTATGGATAAATTTGTACAAAGTATTTTAGGACAAAAATAAGTTGTAGCTGCCATTCTTTGGCAGCATACATAGCAGAGTCTTTAACTTCAAAATTTTCTTTCACACACTGGAAAAGAAAAATGGCAGGCTGAGAGTTAGAGATATTCAAAGTCATCAGGCACAAATTCCTACCTGCCCCCCTTTCCTTTTCAAAACCAGCTTCTTGTTTCTCTAAAACTTCTTAGGGAAAGAATACATTCTCACTATATTTATACTCTGCTCTTGAAACAAAGGAAATAAATCATTAGAAATGGGCTCATGACCAATGCAATCGTCCAAATATGGTAGCTAGAACATGAGCATGCATATTAATCTTACACTGCTAAACAGATTACCCAAAAATTTAATGGCTTAAAGCAACAAACCCCCATTATCCCATGGTTTCTATGGGTAAGCTGGGTTCTCCAGCTGAAGATCTCCTACCAGAAGGCAATCAACGTGTCGGCTGGAACTATAGTTGTCTCAAGGCTCACAGGAGAACAAAACTCTTCTGAGATCATTCATGTGGTTGTTGTTGGATTCAGTTTCTCATGGGTGATCGGACCTAGGGCCTCAGTACAATGTTACCTATTGTCCTGAAACCACTCTCGTTTCCTTGTCACATGGACTTCTCCTTAGGGCAGCTTCATAACACGGCAGCTGGCTTCATCTGTGTGAGAGAGAGAGAGAGAAAGAATAGAGTGAGAGCAAGATTTTATACTCTAGTCTCAGAGGTGATAGCCTGTCACTTTTGCCATATCCTATTCATTACAAGCAAGTTACCTGGTCCAATCCACACTTGAGAGGATGGGATTACACAAGATGTAAATTCTAGGATGCAGGGACCAAAGGGATCTATCTTAGAAAGGTGCCAACCACAGCATGTAAAACTCTTATCCAAACTCAAGTTGCATCTATCAAGCCAATATTAACAAAAGGGAAGAGCCATCCAAAGGCAAAATAATAAACACAGCTATACGACTGAAAGAAAATCAGAAGTATTATATTAGACTATCTCCCCCCCTTCATCATTGCCAAGATCACATTGCTCAGACCTGGAAAACTAAGACTGTCATCATTCTATCTCTGAGAAACACAGGAATTAGCATCCAAACTGAAACCTAAACTCTAAAACTAGCCCAGGATCTGGAAGGCAGCTGATGCAATTTTAATAAAAAAGAATAATTTGTCGCTTAATCGCAAGCATGAAAAGGCCTCAATACAAGCACAGCCTTAAACGTTTCTCACTGGGTTCACACAGTCACCTTAAGTATTCACCCACTAGGACCAGAATTCCCCGACACATGGCCTTCCTCCCCTCTGTGCACCCTGCATGTGCTCGTTCCTAAGAACGACCAGGCAGGGCTTCATTGCCTGTAGACCCCACCAATCCCACATGTTACAAAAGCAGGTCATTCCTCCCATCTTCCATTGTAAGCATGAACTGCTTAGACCAGGACAAATAGAAGGTCCGTTTCCTGGCTTACAGACACCCAGGGCAAGGAGAAAAGGGCCTTTTTGAGTAGAAAAGTAAATAACTCATCGACTTTAAATCTTTTTAATTTCAAGATATGTTGGTAACAGCTGACATTCTAGACAGAAACTAGTGTCACTTCATCGCAAAGGTTAAGTATAACACTTCCGAAAGCAAAGTGGAAATCTGTATGGCGTGATGGCATATCTGCCTTTTCAGATTTTATATTTACAGATTAAGCATGGTCTGCCTCCTAATATACCCCACATCCCACAATCCAAATGCCAATAAAAACTATGTTAAAAATAGTGTTGTTAGAGGAGCAGAGAAAGAAAGAATAGTTAACAAAGTTACTATTTGGTAAAAGCTATTGCCCTTGAAAAATAGATAATAATTTGAAAACTACTTCAAGTCTCTGGTTTCAGACTTCCTCTCATTTTCTTTGTATTCGTTTCACAAGAAGATTGCCATAAACTGAGTCTTTATGTTACCCCAAATTTATATACTGAAACCTAATCCCCATTGTGACAGTATTTGAAGGTGGGACTTTTGGGAGGTGATTAGGTTGTGAGGGTGGTGCCCTCATAAAAGAGATTAGTGCCCTTATAAGAGACCCCAAGGAGCTTCCTCACCCCTCTGCCATGTGAGGACACACAGCAAGGAGACAATCATCTATCAATTAGGAAGCAGCCCGTCACCAGACACTGAATCTGCAGGTGACTTAATCTTGGACTTCCAGCCTCCAGAACTGTGAGAAAGGGATGTCTGTCATTTGTAAGCCACCCAGTCCATGGTATTGTGTTATAGCAGCCCAAATGAACTAAGACAAAGATAAATGTAAATTATGTCTCTGGAGTATGAAAAAAATAAAAGAAGATGCTGACCAAGAACAAAATGAAAGTTCTCTCAAGGGCTTTTTGTTTGCATACACTTCTATTTCTGGGAAGTACTACCTCATCGTCTCCCTATATGGAATTTTCCTCTAATTCTCTGCTTTATGTGGCATCAAAAGTACTAGATGATGACAAAGGCATTTAGTGCCATCAATAACCTGGGCTGGTTTCTCCCAGGCTTTTAGATGCCATCACAAAAGAGGTCATCGAAGGGCATGCTATTTAAAATTATGGGGTCAGGGTTTGAGCCACTTACATTCTTTGAGCATAGATCACCTAATGTGTAGAATTAGGATAATCCTCAAGTGGCTGCACTTCCAGTTCAAGGTGGTGAACTGACCACCAACTCTTTTTCTCCCTCTCTCCCCCAAAGACTCTATTAAGACATCTGCACTTGAATGTTTATGGCAGCACAATTCACTATTGCAAGGATATGGAAACAACCTAAGTGCCTGTCAATTCATGAGTGGATTATTAAAATTTAGTATATGTATACAGTGGAATATTACTCAATTTTAAGAAATGACAGTGATCTAGCATCTCTTATATTTTCCTGGATTGCGCTTGAGCCCATTATCTGAAATGAGGTAACACAAGATGGGAAGAATAGGCTCCACTTGTACTCCGCCATCAAATTGATACTGACTGATTAACACATTGGTGCTCACATGGTAGTAATATTCTCCAGGGATGAGGGGTTGCGGGGTAGGTAAACTCATGACAATAAGATACCAGTATGCATTGTGGGGAGGAAGGGCAGGCCTCTAACCTCTGCTTGGGAGAGGCAATAATATAAAATGTATCCAAAATGTTTGTACCCTCACAATATCCTGAAATAAAAAATAAAAATAATGATAGGAAAAGTATAAGAAGATATAAACCCACAATAACTAAAAAAAAAAAAAAAAACTTGGAGGGAGAACATCAGCGCTTGAGAGATCTCAGCAGATTTCTGGAAGTTGAAAGCTGACGGAGGAGCGATAACAGACGGAGGCAGGCAGGGCCCACAGCGTCCCAGCGGCAAGGAGGACGCCATGGTGAAGGGAACTGCCATCTGTGGTGCAGGATCCCCGAGAGCACCAGTATGCAAAAGCCAAGAGAAGCTGAATAATCTAAAGAAGGGACAGGACTTAAAACAGGAAGATTAGTTGAAGGTCTGTAAGAACCTGACCCTCTTCCATGCGCCTCTTTCAAATATCTCCATCAGCCCGGCCTGTACACAGTAAACATGCACAAGCTTGCAGGGAAGCCAGTCCACGCACCCGGGGCAACATACTGAGGATTCATCTCTGAAACACTGAGCCCACACAGGGAACACAGCATACATCAACACAGGCACACCACGTGAAAACTCCACTTTCTGGCATTAGAGCCTCTTCCAGCAGCTGCTGGGGAACGACAATGTCTGTTTGGTTACTATGAAATGTTGTAGAGAAGGGAGGGAAATGTCAATGCAATCAGTATCCCTAGAGAGATTCCTGAAGATATTATATCCATAAAAAAAAAGAATAAGGTGGTAGGAAAGATAAATAATCTGAGAACAAGAACACTTTGATATTGCAAATATAACTGTTAAAGATTTTAACAGAAAGGTTGGATGATAAATTCAAGTGACTATTTCAGGAAATACTAATATTAGTCAATGACATCATCGAAGAAATAGCATAAATGATTTCCTGGAAGGGAAGTCCAAGAATATTTGGATTAAAAAATCTCACTGAGTGCCTAGGATAAAGAATTTCAAATCACTGTAAAATTTCCAGATACCACAGATAAAGAGAAAAGTCTTAAACGCTCCCAAATAGAGAAAACAAGTCACTTCCACAGAAACAGGGAATTAAAAGGTACCAGATTTCTCATGAGCAACATCAAGGGTTAGAAGGTAAGTGAGCAAAGCCTTCGGAGTGCTGAAGGATTTAAATTTCACCCTAGAATTTTATGTTCCTTCATCCAAATTGTTTCAAGCACTGCTCTAGGCACTGGGCATACAGCAGTGAACAAAAGGAAATCCAGCCCTCAGGGAGCTGCTTTTCCCATGCTCAATCAGGATGGTGTTGTGTTCCCTAAAGAAGATTTTAAAAAGTAAAATATAATGTGTTACATAGAAATAAGTATTAAGGAGGAAAAAATAAAACAGGATGGGAAATATATAGAATCTGTAGAGAAGCTAAAATTCAGATGGAGTGCCCAGTGAAGGACTCACAGAGAAGGTGCCCTCTGAGTAATGGCCTGGAGGACATGAAGGTGCGAGCTGTGCAACAGCTGAGGGAAGAGAGAACCCCAAATGCAAATATCTAGTCACCCCCAGAGTCTTTTGGTGCTACAGGAATAAGGGGAAAGGTGTGACTGTAGCAGAGCAAAAGGGGTCAGAGAGAGAGAGAGGGGAGTCAGGTTATCCATGGTTATGGTTAGAACTGAGAAATTCAGTAAAGTTGCAGGATACAAAATCAACACATAAAAATCAGTAGCATTCCTACATGCCAACAGTAAACAATCTGAAGAAGAAACAATAGCTATGAATAAAATAAAATGTCTAAGAATAAACTTAACCAAAGAAGTGAAAGATTTCTACAATGAAAATTATAAAACACTGCAGAAAGAAATTGAAAAGGACATAAAAAAAAAGGAAAGATATTTCATGCTCATGGATTGGAAGAATCAATATTTTTTTAAATGTCCATACTACCCAAAGCAATCTACAGATTCAATGCAATTCCCATCAAAATACTAATGAAATTCTTCATAGAAATAGACAACATAATCCTAAAATGTATATGGAACCACAAAAGACCCAGAACAGCCAAGCCATCCTGAGCAAAAAGAACAAAACTGGAGGAATCATGTTACCTCACTTCAAATTATACTACAGAGCTGTAGTAACCAAAACAGTATTGTACTGACATAAAAGCAGGCACAGACCAGTGGAACAGAACAGAGAACTCAGAAATAAATCCATGCATTTAGAGTAAATTTATCTTTGACAAAGTTGCCAAGAACATACAGTGGGGGAAAGACAGTCTCTTCAATAAACAGTGCTTGGAAAAATGGATATATCCATACGCAAAAGAATTAAACTAGGCCCTTAACTCTTGCCATATACAAAAATCAAATCAAAATTTAAAGACTTAAATCTAAGATCTGAAACTATGAAACTATTAAAATATTAGGAAAATGCTTCAGGTCTGGGCAAGGACTTCTTGAATAATACTCACAAAGCACAGGCAACCAAAGCAAAATTGGACAAATAGGGCCACATCAAGCTAAAAAGCACAGCAAAGGAAAGAATAAAAAAAAATGAGGAGACAACCCACAGAATGGGAGAAAATATCTGCAAACTGCCCGTCTAACAAGGGATTAATAACTAGAACACATAAGGAGTTCTGACAACTCAATAGGAAAAAAAATCAAATAATTCAATTTAAACATGGACAAAGGATCTGAATAGCCATTTCTCAATAGAAGACATACAAATGGCCAACAGTTATATGAAACAATGTTTAACATCATTAGTCATCAGAGAAACGCAAATCAAAACTACAATGAGATACTACTATATGATCCAGAAATCCCACTGCTAAATATAGATCCAAAGGAGTAGAATTCAGTATTTCAAAAAGGTATCTGCACTCCCATGTTTATTGTAGCACTATTCACAATAGCCAAGATTTGGAATCAATCTAAGTGTCTATCAACTGATGACTGAATAAAGATGACTAGATAAAGAAAATATGGTACATATATACAATGGAATATTATATAGCCACAAAAAAGAATGAAATCCTGCCATTTGCAACAACTTGGATGGAAATGGAGAACATTCACATTACATTAAGTGAAATAAGCCAAGCACAGAAAGACAAACTTCACATGTTCTCACTCATAGGTGGGAGCTAATATTAAAAACCATTGATCTCATGGAGACAGAGAGCAGAATGACAGTTATCAGAGGTTGGAAATGGTAGCAGGGAGGGGGAAATAAAGTGGGAATGGTTACTGGATACAAAAATATAGTTAGATATTTATATAGAATGGACAATATTTGGTAGCACAACAAAGTGACTATAATCAACAATAAGATACACTATACTTTAAAATAACTAAAAAAGTGGAATTGGAATGTTTCCAATGGAAAGAAATGATAAATGCCCGAGGTGATGGATATCCCAGTTACCCTGACTCGATTAATACACATTATATGCCTGTATCAAAACATCACATGTACCCTATAAAGATATACAACTATCGTGTACCCATAATAATTAAAAATAAAATAAAAATACAATAAAAATACACATAGAAAAAGAATGGACAAGGCTGGGTTCCAATAAAACTTTATTCATGGCTGCTAAAATATGAATTGCACATAATTTTCATGTGTCACAAAATCTTTTGATCTTTTTCAGCCATTTAAAAATGTAACAGTCATAATTTACAGGCTGTACAAAAATAGGAAGGGAGCCAAATTTGGCCGGTGATCAGCGGTGTGCTGATCCCTGAACTAAATTATCAATTAAGTATGAAGGTCTTCATGCCCGTCTTCACACAAGAGAGCTGACTCAGAGAGATGACCTCCTACGTACCCTTTCTTAGGAAGTCACTTGATGATGGAACCTTGCAAAACAAAGGAGCAAACCAAATGCTGGAAGTGGTAGACTCAGAGAAAGAGAAGACCTGCCCCAAGAGTATTGTGCAGGGAAGTCCTTGAGCCAGAGAATACGGCCGCTGAACCAGAGCACAAACATCAGCCGGGAGCATGAGGGGAGAGGACAAGGCCCCCAAAGCAAAGTGGCCAGGATGGGTCCCAGAGTGGCGCTATCCTTGAAATTATGGTGTAGCCTGAAGTGTCAAGGGAGCCAAAGCCAGAAAAATAGAAAAACAACTAAAAAACACCAAAGAACAATAATAAAAGCAGTGAAAGAACAGACATGCAAATTATTCTATATTGTTTGGCTGAAAAGCAAATAATAGTTTTTCCAGTAAACAATGCGATACTCACAACTGATTCTCAGCTGTGAAGATCAAGATCTGGAGACCACAGATTAGAAGGGAGATTAGGAAAGTAAGGCACAGAGAGGTCCCATGGCCAGCAAATGGCAAAGCCTGGATTAAAACCTGGGCAGGCTGGCTCCAGGCCTCATGCCCTTGGCCAGATTACAGGGTGGTTGTTGTTAAGCTTGTATGTGAATCTCATTTCAAGATGGTAAAGAAGGCATATCAACAGGGCACATCAACATATATTTTATAATGAAAAAGGAAGCACAGAGTCTGATACAAATGAGAATTCTTGGTATAGCTGAAAACTGAGGCTGACAGGAAGGCGTGAGTAGTGAGAAGTAAAACGTAAAGAATCCCTGTAGGCTCAGCTACTGGGGAGGCTGAGGCAAGGGGATAGCTTAAACGCAGGAGTTTGAGACCAGCCTGGGTAACATAGTGAGACCTTGTATCTAAAAAAAAAAAAAAAAACAAGAGAAAACAAAACAAAACAAAAAAACCCAAACAGCTGAGGGGGAGACTGAGGCACATTGCAACTGTCAAGCTCAGGAGTGTGGAAGTGAGTTGTGTAGCAGGATACCAGCCTCCTTGAAGAAAAAACATTCAGCATATAAGGTACTTTCCTAACATTCTATCACTTTCACTTTTCTAGGCAGAAATCTCCTTGATCAAAGAAGCAAGATTCTCAAAAGTGGGAACTTTTTATTTTTAACTATAAACCTCCAGATGCAATGTATGGCACACTATGGCCATGGACTGTAGGTTGAATTAACTATGCTTTCCAAAATTAAAGACTAGAATGCAACTCTAACCTCTGCTCCATTGTCATGGTACCTTCTCTGACTCTGACCTCCCCGCCTCTCATATAAGGACCCTTGCAATCACATTGGACCCACTGGGATAATTCAGAATAACCTCCTCATCTCAAGATCTGTAACTTAATCACATTTGCAACATGTCCACAGGTTCTGGGGATTAGAACACGGATATCTTGAGGGGGCAGACATCATTCAGCTTATGAACAGTCTACTCGGGTAGACTTTCCCCGCCTCACCTAACGCTCACAGTTTGTCACACACGCCTGCTGGCACATTCCATAAGTCCCTGGATCTCATCAAGTCCCAGAATGAAAGACAAGATAATGTCCTCCAAATCCCTAGCTCGGTTAATGATACCAACAGAGCCAAAGCAGGGGAGACTCTAGATTTTTCCAGATCCCTTACTTTTCTCACAAATAAATCACTAAATTTTATCACCTTAGCCTTCTAATATTTCTTATTTAAAACTCCTCATGTTCTTCCAACCCTGCCACCTCGCTAGACCTTCAGGCCTCATTTTCGGTGAATTGCAATCCCTTTCCAGCTAGTCTCCTCACTTCCAAGGAAACTTCCCCTGCCCCTTCCTCCGAGATCCCGGGTAATCCTTTAACCTGCAAATCTGTCACTCTCCAGGAGCTGAGCACGGCACCTCTAGAAATAGTGGCCAAAACATTCATTGGCCAGAATTGGTGATAATATATACTATTTGAAAAAAATCAGATCCTATTATCTGGGATCTCCTACCTTAGTGCTTATTTGTGAGGGATTATTTTGATTGGATTTGCCTATTTCTACTACCTGTGTCAGCTTTGTAAGAAAGCCCATTACTCTGGCAAATTAATTCATGTATAATAACATGACTCATATATATAACAATAGATTTCTGAGATTCAGAAGGTAAATCACAAGAATGCGATAGTGACTCCTCAGCCTGGACTAAACCGATCACTGCCACCAAGTGGCAAATGTTGTCAACTGGAAAAGCGAGCGCATGGACACGAGGCTTCTTTCATCCATTTATTATTCTGTTACAGCCTCAGGTGTATAAGGAAAGCTATGACATATATCCCAGATCTGCACTGGCCCAGCAAGGAGCTGAGGTTTAGAGCAGTAATTAGCAGGATTTTTATATCAAAGCAGGAAAAAACAAGTAAAAGTACTTGTGAGCTTCTCCATGGAAATGAGGTATGTTTCCTTATGCTATTTTTTTTTCCAACTTTACAAAACACAATACCCTGTTTACTTGACAGTAAAGGGATATGACAATCTGGAAGGTTATTTTCAAGGTAACTCCAGATTATGTCTTTAAGAAATAAAACTTATTTTTTAAAAATTTAACCGCATATAATAGGCATGGACAGATGCTGCCCTGCAATAGAAGTTTGAACAAAATGATGTGCTATCTTGGTGCAGCGGTGCAAGGCCAGCGGCTGCCGAGAAGGCTGGATTATGTGGTGTCACAGTGTAAATTCACCACGCTCAGGTAGGGCTCATCCTTCCAGGCTCAGAAACTCCTTTTGTGCTTTACCTCTGGGTTTTCCTGGGAACAGAGATGCTGGCTTATGCTAATCAAGTCACACACAAAAACCAGAAAGCAAATGTATTCCTCTGAGATAAGAAGTATAACACATCATATATTGACATTAGTCTGGCTACTGTTTTCTGTGCCTGTGTCAGGAGTTGGGCTCAGAGGAAGAGTAAAGAGGAGGAGAGATATAGACATCCCTGCCAGAGAGAAACAGAGAGCTGAGTCCTCCCTTCATCTCATGACACTGCCCCTGTTCTGGTTCATGTATTAATAGCTTAGCAACATGTCTCCTTTTTCTAGGCAATTTACATGAGTCTCTGTTCCTTGAAAACCAAATGATTAGCTACAAAGATTATTAAACACAAGAGGCATTAAGGATGGTGTTTTGATTTGGTGTTTTTAAATTTTTGTTTTTAATTTTGGAGCATTTGAGGATTTTTGTTGTTGTTTAAATCTTTGCTATTTATTTCTAGTTTTACCACAAAATAGGAAGAGAATGTAACTCATATGATTTATGCTTTGCAAAATAGATTTACATGTTGTTATTGTCCAGGCATTTGATTATTTTAAATGTTCAAAAACCACTTTTAGAAAGGTAAATTCTCTGTATGTCTATTAAATTACGGCACTGCTTTTAACTAATGCCTTATTTTCCTACTTGATCTCTCAAAGACTAAGGGAGGCATGCTAAACTCCATGACATTTGAGTATTTGTCAATTTCTCCAACTATGTCCAATAGAAGTTGTTTCATATGTTTTAAACTTATATACTTGGGTTCACAGATGTTTTTTACTATTGCATCTCCATTGTAGATTGCACCTTTTATCTAAATGACACTCTGCCCCTTCTAATACTTTTGTCTAGACATTTATTTCTGTTTCATGGCAAATCTTTGCCCATATTTTTTAACACTTCTAAGTAATTTTTGTTTTATTTTTCTTGTTCATAATATACAGTTTCAAGCCTTATAGAAACACATTCTGAGACTTTCTTTGTTATAATCTGCTCTTTCAGGCTCCATGGATGCTACTGATTCCATGGCCAGAGCATGTGACCATGCCTGAGCCAATCACTGAATTCCATGTGACCTCAGTTGGTCCAATCAGCATGAACACTAGCATTTGCACAGAAGCACTCAGGAAAAGGATCTTTTCCCCATTGAACTTAAACTTGTCAAGATATGAACTTAGAGATGGTCACCTTGCTGCTCTGAGAATGGAGCCAACACGATAGAAAAAAACAGTTGAGAGGCAGAAAGAAACAAGACTCTCAGAGACTTTGATCAAACCCCTTGAATTCAGCTATAGTGGAAGATAAGATTACCTGTTCCCTATCACTGTCCAATAAACTTCCTTCAATGATGGAAATATCTTATAATTTTCACAGTCCAGTGCAGTAGTCACTAGCCACATTGTGACTACTAAAATGTAGCAAGTGCAACTAAGGAATTAATGAAGACAGTATATTATTAAGAGATAGGGAAATGCCAACTGAAATTAAGCATCTTGGCTAAATTTACAGAATAAGTGACAAAGCCAGAACTAGTGGCCAATTCTTCTAGAATCTATTCCCATGCTCAAAATACATGAGATTTGCATTCATTAGTTAACAATGGGTAAATTCATTAGTTAACAATGGGTAGTAATGGGTAAATAAAAAATAAGGTCTGTATTTGATATGTGGATTTCTGACCATATTTTTTCTGTTATTCATTGCTTATGTCCACTGGTGTCAGATATAAATAACAGTCTTTAGAGATAAACTATATCTAATTATGCCAAGTATAAACAAATTGTTCTGATTGTGTTTCCATCTATGAAACTAATGTGCCACTTGTTGCTAAAGACTTAGAAGTCTTATTTAGGAAACTTTAAATGACTCTGATTCCCATATTCTAATTCCTAATTTCTAATCAGACATTTATTCTGACATTTAAAAAGACAAGATGGAAATTGTCATTCTTGAAGAAATAGTTGTAGAATAGGCTCTTTAAGCTAGTTGGAAAGACCAGGTGTAAGGAGCTACTAATCTACACCTGGAAAAAAAAATACTAACCATACTACTGGTCACAGCATCATAATAGTAACGTGAGTCATTTTCCCTTTTATACAGACACTGCCCACTATCTTTTGCCTCTTTACCACTCTCTTGTTTGGATTATTTAGTATTTTTAAGTGTTTATAATAACACCGTGGTATATTTAGATTGTAATACTTAGAAAAATACAAGCCATCAATTCTTTTTTGAGACATAGCTAGTAATTTAGGAAATTTCTGAAGCCAAAATCTTTACCTATGACCTGTCAAAATGATTACATAATTACTGCCTTGCATATGTCCTAAATGGGTTGCCAGGGAGCCAGGAAATTCAAGTGGTAGCAAAAATTGAAATGAGCTAAAATGTAGCTGATTTTTTTAATGTGACATTTCTGATTTGAAATTTTGCAGACCCAAATAAAGGGGAAGATATTTACAGGTTAATGGGATAATTGAAATAAAAATTGAGAATCAGAACCGAGCCAGTTTCAGAGTCCATGCTGCATCAGTCAGAGAGCAGAAAAGCAAGAAGAGGACATACCCCAAGGGGACTGAAACCTGGAAGGACCACTACACCCACTGCAAGTTGGGCACAAAAACACCCAGGACTTAATGTCACTCAACTCACAAGTTAGTTGTCAGCAATTTCTATAATGAAATCTCATTTGGAAAATTTCCTCCTTCCTTATCATCACTATCCTTGCTATGGGACGATCTACCCTTGTCTTTCTACAGATTTAACTATTACTCTAAGTTCTGGATTTCAAGGAGAGAAAAACATGGGAGCATCTGTCTAAAGGCTCACTGGTTTCAGCCTTGCATACCTCTGGGCTACTTTACTCTGAGAGAAGGAGACAGGTTCGTGGCTAAACTCACAAAACACGTCCCAGGCATCATCACGGAGCAAGAGGTCAAACTTCTGTTCCCAAGAAAGGGTATATGGGCTCCTTAGATCTGCAGTGAAGAGTGGGCAGCCCTCCTGTGGGGTGGTCTAAGCATCTCTCCCTGGACACCCCAGCATATCCTGCTGCTGACAGCAGTTTACACAGAGACCCTCACAGGCACTGGGAGAAGGAAAACAAAGGCTCTGTTTGAAGGACTAAGTCCAGACTAAAATTATAACCCAAAGTCCATGATTGGCAGCAAAGTGCATTTAGGGATAAATTAATATAAAATTGAATGTAGAATTTAAGATCACATCTGTTAAGTTTCACCTCCATTATTGAAATTAAGAGTACAGGAAGAAAAATACCATTGGGATAATCTTTGACCCAGAGAAAGAGAAAAGGTTGGGGAGAAATTGCCAGAAATTAATTAGTCTAATTAAACTGTATTAGTAATGATCGCTTTTGGCAAATAAACTTTAAAAGTGTATATTAGGATGATAATATGTAGGTGACATTATTGTATAATTAAGTCATTATCAAAAATTAAGAAATATAATCCATTTAGATGTGACAATCATATATAGGCAGCCCATACTTTTCATACTTCCAGTATGCATACATTTCAGTTACCAGTCTCCCAGCAACATGGTGCAAATTGCAGTTACTACAATATATTAACCATGAATCATTTATAAAGTACAAACTTTGCTTCTAACTCTTCAGTTCTAAATCACTATGTAAATAACAGATGCACACCATGATCAGTGACCAATCACATCACTTCTTCTGTGGTCTACTATTGGTCGCTGGACATCTGCTATTCAGGTCACACACAGCAAAGTGTGTACAGAAATTGATAATCTAAAGAGGGAATAAAAATAAAGTTTCAAAAAACAGGGAATTGGACAGTAAAAATGAAAGTGCAAATGTGGTATACACACACACCACACACACACATACACACACACACACATACATACACACACACACACACACCATGGAATACTACCCAGTCACAAAAAAGAATGAAATCATGTCTTTTGCAGCAATGTGGATGAAACTGAAGGCCATTATCTTAAATAGAATAATTCATACACAGAAAGTCAAATACCGCATGTTCTCATTATAAGTGGGAGCTAAATAACAAGTACACATGGACATAGAGAATGGAATAATAGACATTGGAGACTTGGAAGGGGCAGGAGGGTGGGAGGGCTGCAGGGAGGTGTGAGATAAGAAATGACTTAATGGGGTCGGGCACAGTGGCTCACGCCTGTAATCCTAGCACTCTGGGAGGCTGAGGCGGGAGGATTGCTCAAGGTCAGGAGTTCGAAACCAGCCTGAGCAAGAGCGAGACCCCATCTCTACTATAAATAGAAAGAAATTAATTGGCCAACTAATATATATAGAAAAAATTAGCCGGGCACGGTGGCGCATGGCTGTAGTCCCAGCTACTCGGGAGGCTGAGGCAGCAGGATTGCTTGAGCCCAGGAGTTTGAGGCTGCTGTGAGCTAGGCTGACGCCACAGCACTCTTGCCCTGGCAACAGAGTGAGACTGTCTCAAAAAAAAAAAAACGAAATGACTTAATGGGTGCTACACACTAATCAGGTGAGGGTTATAATTAAAGCCCGGATTTCACCACTACACAAGATATCCATGTTACACATCTGCACATGTACCTGCTAGATCTAAATAAATTTTTAAAAGACACAAACAGTAATAAGGTTAGAAGTAAATTTCCAATCAAATGTAAATGAGGTTATAGAAGAAATAGCCAACAGTGGATATGTGGACTCCACCGCTATTCCAGAAACTAGATCTGCAGCCAGAGGAATTCAGTGAAGCCGAACCTAGCCACATAAGTGAGGAAAGTGGTTGTGACACAAAGCATGAGGATGTCCCAGAGGAATTGACGTGGGCAGAAAATAAAAATTAATCACATTAAGGGAACTTTCAGAAATATTTTGCATTAAACCACAAAGGATAAAATCTTGAAAGTTGATTCACACTTAGAAAGGAACATGACAATTCTCTAAGATATATTAATATTAATAAAAAAGGCATGTGCTCTAGGGTCACAGGTTGTATGATTAGAAGAAGAAGGCAATCACTGTGCAGACTGTTCTTGATAGAATTTTTACAAAGAAACAAAACACTGTAATTCCCAATGCTTCTGACATTTTAAATTACACGATCCTAAATGAACATTAGTTTTGCTCTTTTTTTATTTTCCCATACATTTATAACTGACAGAATTTTTGATGCTTTAACAGAAATTTTTAAAGGTCTCAGAACAATCATAATTTTTTCCTGTTGATTGTTAAGATCACTTTGAACAGTTTCAGTTTGCACAGTCATTTTTATGGCCCCACACTACAGTGCAAAGTGAGGATCGTCTGTATTCTGTCTTAAATGGGAACATGAATCCCAGGATTTTGATCTCTTTTTGCTCAAGGCACTAATATGTGTGTGTGTGTGTATATACATATATATTTTTTTTTTCCAGACAATGTTTCACTCTGTCACCCAGGCTGGAGTGCAGTGGCATGATGATCATAGCTCACTACAGCCTTGAACTCCTGAACTCAAAATACATCTTCCTGCCTCAGCCTCCTGAATGCACCACCATACCTTGGCTAATTTTTCTATATTTTTTTAGAGATGGGGTCTTGCTATATTGCTCAGGCTGGTCTCAAACTCCTGGCCTCAAGCAGTCCTCCTGCCTTAGCCTCCCAAAGTTCTGGGATTATAGGTGTGAACCATCATGCAAGGCCCATCTCTCCTTCTTAAACTTTGTAGCATTTCCTTATGTGGCACCATACCTTTTTCAAACATTCCCCTGTTGGTGGTCATTAATGATATTTCTTGTTTCATAAATAATGCTGTCAGTGAATGACATTGTACATATTTGCTATATTTTGTGTTTTGGTCAGTTGTGGCTTTGGGATAAACTCCTAGAAATGCAGTGCCAAGTCAAAAGGTAAATGTGGGTACCATTATGCTAAATATTGATAAATTGTCCTCCACAGGAGCTATGTCATGTTGCATTCTCGTTATCAATGCCTGAGACTGCCAGGCAATTTATTAGAAGGATTTCTAAAAAAAAGAAAAGGTAACATCAAAGGTCTTGTTTCAGAACTGTACTCTAGCAGTGTCCATGAGAAAGGACAGAGTTAGAAAGTATAGAGCACTAAGGAATTCAGGGCTGTAGAGGCAGAACATAAAATCAGAATATTTATATGAATGGAACTAAATGCAAAAAAACAAACAAAGCTTCCCCCTAACATTCATCATTAGGCAGAACTAAACAAACTCACGACTTCTCCTGACAACTGTGAGGAAGTGAGAGCCTATGTATCAAGCCAGGGGCAGTGGAAGGAAATAAGTAGTGCATTACCCATCATTACATACTCAAAGTTCCTCTGTTCCCCAACTTCATTGTTCCTTTCAAGTAAATCTCCCAACTGCAAACTTGGCCCCAGAAGTGTTCGAGATCTTTATCTTCATTTAGGGAGCCCTACCAGATCATTCCTGCTCCTCCTCTGACCCTGGAGTCCTTTCCTGAAAAGGAAATAGTCAGGGCAGCAAGTAAAGTAAGTCACTGTAAAGCTGAGTGATTTGGACCAGGCGACTCAACTTCTACACCTGATTTCACCTGCTCGAACTCTTAGATCTGTTTTCTGGGTTGTCTGTGGGAACCGGCAAGGGAGGCAGCCTGTGTTGTTTCATTTATTTATTTCTCTGTATTTGATTTAAATAAAAATGTGACACATATAAGTGAAATATATGGAAGTAATGATGCAAATACAAACACAATCCACCCTGCAACATAAGAACAAGAACGTTACGCTATCCTCAAAACTACCTGTGTGTTCCTGCTTAATTCTATCCCTTTCCTTTCCCAAAAAACTCTTCCACAGAAGATGTGTATTTGCTGAGAGTTAAGTGACTACTGAAGCCACTTTTGCCTCCTTTGAGTCTTCGTATGTGAGTCTTTGTGTTGTCCGAGCAAGGTTTAGTCTCTACATCCCGGAGCTGATGGAGAAGTTTGCCCTCAGGAACACCACTGGCTTTCCTACCTGTTTAGGACTCACCCCTCTCAGCTTATGGTTGTTAGTCCTGTACATTCCTAACAAATCCAGCAGTGCCTTATAAAATATCTTCACCATGATTTACCCAAGACTGAGTGGTAGCGTAGCAGGAGCTGGTGCTTCGCAGCATCCAGGAGCCTACACTGCTGGGAGTGGAAGTCTATGGTTTCACAGTTCTTGCCTCTGGCCTTGCAATAGGATCCTCCCCTCTTGCTATATTTTAAGGAAAGATTACAACAAATCTGATTTCAAGTATGACTGCCCTTTAAGAGTTTTATTACCTGGAACAGTTCCAAATAATTGGTAGTGGTTACCTGATATTCTGTCTTGAAGAGGTTGAAATTGTTTTTCAGGACTCTCAGGAATGTGCGCTCTGATCCACTGGCAATTCCTACCAAGAGTGAGCACATGGTGAGTGACAATGTGAGTGTCCGGGCAGCCCAAGGTCTGACCTCTGCATTTTCCAGTTGAATATATAGTGCTTGAGATGTTACTGTGCAAGAATTGAGTCCCTGGTTACCCTAGATCCACCTCCTGACCTCTAGTCATTAATAAGTCTGGCTGTAGGAATTTAAAAAACAAACATCTTCTCTCCCTGTTCCATTTCTTATCTCTTCCTTCATTCACTCGTGACCTGCTGTATTTCATGCACTGCTTACAAATCAGTCTCCCCAAATTCAATCTCTTTGAATCACCTTTGATTTTCTAAATCCCAGCAAAAATTATATTATGCAATGAAGAAACACTTTATTATCTGAACTTGTGCCTCATATCAACCCCTATTCTGATCATTTTAATGACTAATTTTGATTTTTAGTTAATAATCATCTGATTTCTAGATAACTAATAAGTATTAGTTATCCACTGCTATGTAACTAATCCCCTAAAATTTGATAGTTGGAAAAGTGATAAACATTTGCGTTCTCACCCAGTTTCTGCTGGTCAGAGATTTGGGAGTGGCTTAGTTGAGTAGCTAGGAATTTCATGTAAGGTTCAGATGTCAGTGGATGCTGCATTCAGTTGAAGACTTGATGAGGTAGAGGACCCACTTCCAAGTTGGCTCACTCACATGGCTGGCAAGTCAGTAAGGAGTGCAGCAAGAAACCTCAGCTCCTCAGCACCTGTCCTCTCCAGAGGACTGCTTGGGGTTCCTTCCAACATGGCAGCTGGCTTCCCCCAGAGCCAGTGATCCAAGAGACAAGGTGGACACCTTGGCTCCTTTTATGACCTACCTTAAAAGTCACACACCATCATTTCCACATTATCCCTATTGGTGTCACAAGTCACCTCTATTCAAAGTGGGAGGAAATTATAAAAGAGAATGAACCCCAGGGGATGAGGATCACTGGGCATCTCCCTGTAGGCTGCCTACCACACCGGGCAAATACTTTTTTTTTATTTGAAAGGGTATAAAGACAAATATCGCCAAACCTGAAGATTGATAGTTTGCAAACTATTCCAATGAACTGAATAAAGAGAGAAGGTAAACTTTCACATTTCTTATGCAGAAGAATATGAATTTCACAGTTTTGCAAGGAATCTCATAACTTTGGGGCTTATTACATCCTTTTTGAGCTTCCAAAAATGAAATTACATGTCATGACTAAAGAGTGAGGAAGAACAGGTTGGATAGAAACAATGGGCTTGTGGCAGAAAGTTGTCTTTCAGAGGTGCCCAAGCATTCCTCTCGAGTATGGTTTGGTGTGGTTATTTTCCACAGAATAATAAGCTCCATTCAGTGAAAAATCTTCTTGCCCTTCTACCTCTGACAGTAACTGTCATCACAGAATAATGCTAGACTACATTTTGTTTTGTTTTGTTTTGCTTTCTGGAATGCCTGAAATGATAGCACCCACAGAATTTCTGGAATTTCCTTAAGATCTTCTAAGGAGGTAGAAAACTATAAGTCTAATTATAAAACAAAGTTAGCCTTGTCACCACCAGGTTCGCAAGCCAGAAACCTGGCAAAGTCCAACAAAGCAGTGGTTTGAAAATATTTATATAAAACTTTTGTTTAGTTGCCAAACCTCTGAAGAACTCATGGATTTTTCTACAAGGTGCATCAGTACCATCAGGTAATGCTTTCTAAGCCTTTCCTTCCTCATGACTAATCAAATTTAAGAGACATTTATGAGAGAATCTACCGCCAGCCTGTACCAGACATTTTCCCAGGCCTCCAGAAGATATCAAGAGAGTAAACGTCCCATCCCCAAGGAGCAAGCAGATTTTCTGCTCAGTGTGGAAAACCTTTTAGGCCAAGCAGTGCATTGTTATACGTCTGCCTCTTATGAACTTGGAATAAGACATAAAATCCACTGGTACAGGGATTCAGCCAGGAAATCTCTTCCTTACTTTTTCTTTTTTTTTTTTTAATTTTTTATTTTCTCATATTATGGGGGTACAAATATTGTTAGAGTTACATATATTGCCCCTGCCATTCCTCCCCACGACACCCCCCCTTATCAAAACATCAAGCATATCCTACTCTCAGGTGGTGCTCATCACACCTATTTCCCCTCCTTCCCCCTCCCATTTGCCCACCACCCAATAAAAGTTTGTTTGTTTTTTCCCGTTTTTTTGACCTTTGAGTTACATTGTATATCTTAGCCTTTCCCTTGGAAGGTTTAGATGTATTCCCTCCCTCCCCCCACTATGCTCACCACAACCCTAAGATGTGTATCTCCCCCTCCCCCAAACCCTAGTGGGCACTATCCCCATTTGAGCATCATAGTTTTAATCAGTCAGTACCAATTTGATGATGAGTACATGTGGAGCCCGTTTTCTTGATCTTGTGTCACCTCACTTTGGATAATGGGTTTAAGCTTAATACAGGATAGCATAAATGGTGCTAGCTCACTGTTGTTTCTTAGAATTGAGTAATATTCCATTGTGAGCATATACCAAATTTTAGTTATCCACTCGTGAATTGACGGACACTTGGGTTGTTTCCATGATCTTGCAATAGTGAATTGTGCTGCCATAAACATTCTGGTGCAGATGTCTTTACAGTAGAATGTCTTAAGCTCTTTCGGGTAGATGCCCAACAACGCTATTGCTGGGTAAAATGGTATTTCTATATCTAGCTGTTTGAGGTATCTCCATATTCTTTTCCACAGAGGTTGCACTAATTTGCAGTCCCACCAGCAGTGTAGGAGTGTTCCTGTCTCTCCACATCCTAGCCAGCATTTGTTGTTTTGGGATTTCTTGATACAAGCCATTCTCACTGGTGTTAGATGGTATCTCATTGTGGTTTTGATTTGCATTTCTCTGATGATTAGAGAAGTTGAGCACTTTTTTATATGTTTGCAGGCCATTATTCTGTCTTCTTTGGAGAAGGTTCTGTTCATTTCCATTGCCCATTTCTTGTTTATTCTTTTAAGTTCTAGACAGATTCTCCTACCTCCCCCCCTCCACCTCCTCATCACTCTCCTTGAACAGCACACCTGCGGAGAACAAGCACCTGGCTCTGAGAATGTTTCTCCCTCCAGATCTTGCCTATTCAGAGCTCTTTTTGTCTACATTTTCCCCAAATCCTATCAACATGTGTTGTGAGCCTGCTGAGTCATTACTCTCAGAATTTAGACCCTTCATCCCATAGAGTTCCAGTGTTATGGTATAACAGTGTCCTGAACCAGATCTCAGCCCTGGTGACTTACACAGAAGGGGTCAGAGTTATACCACAGCCTGGAGAGCCAGGAACAACTGTCCTGGTGACAAGAGAACAACCACACCCCAGGAGAGAAGAGCAGCAGAAGCCAGGGTTTGTTACACATGGGGTCATCTTCAGGCATCCTAAGGCTTTCTTCTCATCCTGAGGAAGAAAAAAATAAGCCTACCCCAACTCGCTGGATCATTTTTATCCTATTTAAAGAATATGTCAACTCCCTTCTACCCTATCCCTCAAATCACTCAGAAGTCTTTGAAAAGAACAAGACATAGCGCATAAGCAGCTCGGTTGATGAAGTGGATCACTTAGTCTATTCATTCTCAAAAGATATGTCTCAATTTCCTAAAGGCATCTTTCTACATGAGAGATTGGCGATCTTAAAGGCTTCCATGTAAAAGCACTTGTGGATTACATAAATAGAAAGATCCACATGAAATTATTAGCATTTCTCCCCCCTTTTGTCCCTCTCCCCTAACACAGAACACTCATTTCCTCCACCGCCTTCTGTCTGTCTGTCCAAGGGATCAAAATGACAGTGGATGTTCCCAGAAGTCCAAAGGCAAGAGCTCTTTACTTCTGAAATGGAACAAGTTATCAAGACCTAACATTTTTAAAGGAAAAAAGAAAAAGCCTCCAAATAAATATGAAAATATGGAGGATAAGGTACTTCATTCTAATTGGAAAAGGATGAGTAAAAATGTATTTACCACTTTAGCAATTGCCGTGTGTGTGTGTGTGTGTGTGTGTGTGTGTGTGTGTGTGTGCGCGCGCTGGAATGTTATCTGTCTGTCCCTTGAGATCCACTGTTCTCCCCTCCCTAACCTCCCCCCTACCCAGCTTCTGCTTCAGGCCACAAGTTTATACCCTCCGTGGACCACCCATCCATGGGCTCTCTTGTCCTCTGGCTTCCAGTTGGGTCCTACTAACGGGTATACTGGCAGGAGGAGACAGAGGGCAGGACCAGCATTCTCCCTCCCTCCCTTGCTGTCACCTCTGCGCTGTCAGTGATGCCCTTCTACCAAAGATCATGGCACCACCTGGCAATCCCATCCCCTCTTCTACTGCTACATTATTACAGGGTTCCAGGGACTGCTCCCTCCCCTTACGCCTTCAGTCCTTGCTGGTGCTGGGATGCTTCCAGTCCCTTCTGGAATCTCTGAAGCTGCCTACACTTTTGTGAATAACCCATTCATAACATTCATCGATGTCCCCTTTTGAGGGTGCCATCTGTTTCTGAACATGTCTGATGTTCTCAGCTCTCACATCACTCCATCCAGCATTTCCCCTTTTCTGAATGGAAAGTAAACTACAAAAGAAAATAATATGCTAACCACAGGGTGCACAACTTTACATAACTAATAATATATATTAGGCATTTTGCCGCAAAGAAAATGAAAGAAAGATGTTTTGTTATGTGCATTCTTTAATTGAGGCAATAGGAAAGGAATGTTAAGAAAAGCTGGAATTGTTTATCAAGTTCATGGTCCATGGTAACCACAGACTGCTGTGTGTTCCAGTCATTCCCACCTGACATGAATGTGCATATATGATAATTCATCGACTTTTAATAAAACATGAGAAACTGGCAAGCTTTGGAGATTAGAAACATACATATTCAATGGTTTTAAATTATATCTTAGAGAAGTTTTCTATAATCAACATGTCTTGTGCATTGCTTTTTTATCATATGAAATAATAGCTTATGAATAAAATTGGTCAAGACAATAATTAAATTTTTACAGATCTTGACTCTTTCTCTTCCTCAAATAGGTTTAAATTAGCTTTTCAAAATAATAAACTAATTTCCTGCATGTAAAGGAAGAGAAAGGGGATTCCAGAATTGAAAAGCAATTGTTCTTCTGTTCTCTGTTTTATCTTATTTATTACAGTAGGGACACTTAACATGAGATCTACTCTCTTAATGAACGGTTTAGTGTGCATTACATTATTGTTGACTAGAGATAGAATATTATACAGCAGATCTCTAGAACTTACTCATCTAGCTTAACTGAAACTTTATGCCTATTGATCAACAACTCCTCATTTCCCACTTCCTCAGCTCCTGGAAACCACCATTCTACTCTTTGATTCTATGAATTTGACTATTTTAAATACCTCATATAAATGGAATCATCCAAAATTGTTCTTTCTGTGACTGGTTTACTTCACTTAGCATAATGTCCTCAAAAATTATCCAGTTTGTTGCATAGTTGTTGAATTTCCTTCCTTTTTAAGGCTAAATAGTATTCCATTGTATGTATATACACATTTTCTTTATCCATTCCTCTGTTGATGGACATTTAGGTTGTTTCTACATCTTAGCTATTGTGAATAATGGTGCAATGAGCATGGGAGTGCTAATACCTCTTCAAGATCCTGATTTAAATTCTTCTGGATAAATATCCAGAAATGGAATTGCTGGATCATATGGTAATTCTATTTTTTAAATTTTTGAGGAACCTCCATACTGTTTTCCCCAGTGACTTCACCATTTTGCATTCCTATCAGCAGTATGCAAGGATCCCAATTTCCTACATCTTCATCAACATTTGCTGTCTTTTTTTTTTTTTTTTATAATAGCCATCCTGACAGGGAAGAATTGATATCTCACTGTGGTTTTGATTTGCATTTCCCTGATGTTTATTCATGATGAGCACCTTTTCATATAACTGTTAGCATTTGTATGTCTTCTTTGAAGAAATGCCTATTCATGTTCTTTGTCCATTTTCTTTATTCAGGTTACTTGATTTTTGCTATTGAGCTGCATGAGTTCCTTATGTATTTTAAATATTAAGCCTTTGTCAGATATATGATTTGCCAATATTTTCTCCCATTTCATAGGTTGCCTTTTCATTCTGTTGATTGTTACCTTTACTGTGCAGAACCTTTTTGGTTTGATGTATTGTTTGTTTGACATACATACATATTGTTTGTATGTATTGTTTTGGTTTGATGTATGTTTTGGTTTGATGTATTGATTGTATTGTTTGTTTATTTTGGTTTTTTGCCTGTGCTTTTGGGGTCATATCCATAAAATCATTTCCAATACCAATGCCAAAAAGCTTTTCCCTTATGTGAATCCAATTTCATTCTTTTGTGTGTGGATATCAGCTTTCCCAACACCACTTGTTGAAGAGGCTATCCTTTTCCCATCGTGTATTCTTGGTACCTTGCTGAAGATAAGTTGACCATATATGTGTGGATTTATTTCTAGGCTCTTTATTCTGTTCCTTTGGTCTATATGTCTATCCTTTTGGCAGTATTATACTATTTTTATTACTACAGCTTTATAATATATTTTGAAATCAGAAAGTCTGATGCCTCCAGATTTACTCTTCTTTCTCAAGATTGATATGACTATTCATGGTCTTTTGCAGTTTCATATGAATTACAGAATAGTTTTGTCCCTGTCTACAGATGACATAATCTCATATATAGAACACCTTGAGACTCCATTTTTAAAAGGTCAGAACTAATAAACAAATTCAGTAAAGTTGCAGGATACAAAATCAATGTACAAAAATCAGCTACATTTCTATACACTAATCATAAACTATCTAAAAAAATTAGGGAAACAATCCCATATACTATAGCATCAAAAAGAATAAAGTACTTAGGAATAACTAAAAAGGTGAAAGACTTGTATACTGAAAACTACAAAACACTGATGAAAGAAATTTTAAAAGACACGAACAATTGGAAAGACATCCCATGTTTATGGGCTCAAAGACTTAATATTGCTATTCTCTTTTTATAGAAAAACAAACTTAGGAACACAGAATTAAGATAATCATATTTAATATTTGATTCATTATACATCATCATCATCATTGGGCCATGTTTATCCCTCCTTTGCTTTATTTCATTCTGAAAATAATAAAACGTACTTCCATGTACCTACTCTCCTAACCAAGAACTAGAATAGTACAGGTCAGTCTCAAATCTGGTATGCCTCCTCCCATTCCCTCATCTCCACCTGTGTCTCAGACCTCAGCCATTTGCTCTGCCCCAGCCCCCTGCCCAGGTCTGGCCAACTCACTTAGGCTACCTAAGTCCCCTACTAGGGCTGATTAGAGTATCCCTTGACTTTCAACTATGCAGCTGGGCCAACTATATACATGCAGAGTTTCTAGCTCCTCCTCCCCTTCACGGACTCTGATGAAAAGCCACACTGCAGGGCATAGGCTCTGGCATCTTGAGCAGCCACCAAAGGCGGCCAGGTGACACATCATGAAAGTACAGGGACATTAACTTCCCATGGGCAAACTCTCACCAGTGGAAGACAGGGAATGGGAGGCTCCCAGAGGACAAATCCCCTCTTCTTCCTCTCTCTATGGACCACTCCTTATAGCTTTCCAGAGAAGTCCCACTGAGGGGGACACCATTACCTAGTGACCTGCTGTGTCTCTGCATGGTTCACTCTGATGTGACAGTCAATAAGGCCATACATAGCTTTGTGTTTTAGTCTGCTAGGACTGCCGTAACAAAGCACCGCAGACTGTGTGGCCTAAAGAACAGAATTTATCTTCTCAGTTCTGGAGGCTGGAAGTCCAAGATCAAGCTGTCGGCAGGGTTGATTTCTTCCGGGGCCTCTTCTGCCTGTGTCTTCACATGGTCTTCTCCTGTGTGTGCACACATCTGTGTCTAGATGCCCTTGACTGAGCTCACCCTGATAACCTCATTTTAATTTATACCTCTTTAAAGACCTAATCTTCAAATATAACCACATGCTGAGGCACTGAGGGGTTAGGACTTCAACATAGGAATTTTGAGGAGATACAATTCATCCCATAACATTTCGTATCACTCCCTGTCTTCTCTTGCCTCACTTCTCTTTTTTCTCACCCTAGTTTCCCTGGGGCCGTATCTTTCAAATAAAGCATCAATAGTTTCATCCTTTACAGCAGCTCTGTTTGCAGAGATTTGGGCCAATACAACTACCCCTTACATACCTGTGGGTTCCTTCCATTCCCATGTTCTCACTGCCTCACCACAGGCAAACAACATCCTGGGCTTGGCCTTTGCACTTATTTGTTGTGCCTAAATAATGCATTTCTCAGTTTTACCATTTTTAAATGTTTAAAAAGAATATAATACTATATGTCAGCTTCTAGCACTTTTTCTGTTCAATATTATGTTAATAAAATTCACCTCTTTGATGTGAACAGCTATAATTCATTCATTTTCACTTGCTGCAGAATATTCCATTGTGAGAAGGCTGTGTTGTACAAAGGCAGATGGCAAAGCAGCACACATAACAGGCCCCTGGAGACCATTTGCTGGGGACACTCTAAGAAAAAGCAGTAGAAGGAATGCAGGTCCCCTGTTGTCAATTTCATCAGGGGCACTAGACAGAGGTCTAACAGAGCCCAAAGACTTCAAGCTGCATGATTAAGGAAACACTCGTCTCACTCCTGGTATGATCGGGGGTGTGTTTGCAGCTGAGTGACACTGCCAACTAGCCGCAGGACTTGTTGTGTTAGCATCCATGGCTGGGGAACATCCAACCCTTCCCTCCTCTGGCGGCAGCAGCAGCCAAATGGGGTCTAAGGCTTGCATTTGCTCAGACTTGATTGCCCTAAGTAATAGGTCTTTGCCAGTTTCCATGGAGCTCAGCAGGATTCTGGCTTCTTTTCTGGGAGACCCAGCTTATAAGGGATCAGTCTTTGATATGTTTGCATGACCTCTCAGGCAGTTACTGTTTTATTCTCCTGGATATATGCCTAGGAGTGAAATTGCTGGGTCATAGGACATATGAATATTCACTTCTAATTTAACCTTATACCAGCAATATAGCAGATACCACTGATCCTTCTAGTATATCAACGAAGTATTTTCAAATTACTCACTTTTGCCAATTAGGGGTAGAACAATATCTCCCTATGGTTTTGATTTAGATTTCTCTGATCACTAGCCAATATCTCCTCATCTGCATATGGACCTCTTTTGTGAAATGCATTTTTGCTCATTTTTATATTGATTTGTCTTTACCGATTTGTGAGAATTATATATATATTCTCTTTTTTTTTTTTTTTTTTTTTTGAGACAGAGTCTCAATCTGTTGCCCAGGCTAGAGTGCTGTGGTCTCAGCCTAGCTCACAGCAACCTCAAACTCCTGGGTTCAAGCAATCTTTCTGCTTCAGCCTCCCAAGTAGCTGGGACTACAGGCATGTGCCACCATGCCCGGCTAATTTTTTTTTACATATATATTATTTTTTTAGTTGTCCAGCTAATTTCTTTCTATTTTCAGCAGAAACGGGGTCTCACTCTTGCTCAGGCTGGTCTCTAACTCCTGAGCTCAAACGATCCGCCCGTCTCAGCCTCCCAGAATGCTAGGATTACAGGCGTGAGCCACCACGCCCAGCCTGCATATATATTCTTGATGCAAATCCTTGGGATTTTTTGTCTTCTCCCAGTTCTCAGCTTTCATTTTCTTTAAGGTATCCTTTGACGAAGAGAAGTTCTAAACTTTAGCAGAGGTGAATTTGTTTTTTCTTTTGTACTCAGCCCTTTTATTGTCTTCTATAAAAAGTCCGTCCCTATCTCAAGGTCATAAAAATATATAAACTTCAAAATGATGCATGAATCAAAGAATAAATCATAATGGAAATTAAAAATTAGTTAAAATTGATCATTAAAACACTATATACTAAAACTTGTGAAATATGGCAAAAGGAATGTTTTGAGGGAAATTTATAGTCTTGAGTATTTATATTAGAAAAGAAAAACTGTATATCAGTAACCTAAGTATCCAATTTAGGAAACATGTCAGAGACCATTAATCCTGATCAATATCCCTCTCCCAATCTTCCTTGCAGTTGTGGTGGCTGTGGCCGTCATTTATAGGCCAAATTGTTGAGTATTCACTTTTTCTTGGCCCATCCCCCAATCTACCAGATGGATAATTCCAGGGTACCCTGGAAGCCCCAGTTTGAAGAAGCCCTGAGATAGGAGTGACCTGAGTCCCTGAGGAGGCCCCCCATAGAGGAGGGCCCCAACCTGGAACATCGAAAGTGGACTTTGCATGAGGAAAATATAAACTCTGAGTGTGTGAAGTCACTGGGATTTGGGGATTGTTCATTACAACATGAGCTTAATACAAGAAGTTAAAAATTATATAAATAGAATAAATATATAAATATACAAATAAAAGAAAAGAGAAAGTAAAGAGCAGAAATCAGTGAAAAGGAAAACAAAGAAACAACAGAAAAGCCCAACAAGGGGACAGCTGTGCTTTCCAAGCCTTAGGCAAGCCATCAGATAACTGCCTGATTCTGTTCATAGTCCTACTGCCAACTGTATTTTCATCTTCCCGTGCTGTTCAAAAGAAGAACACACTGAGAGCCTGCACATGTGAAGCTGTGTGGTCTGGATTATTTGTTGCTTATTCCACCAATTGCCAAATAAGTTTTCTCCCCTCATAGGAACCAAAGGAAAGAGATGGAGTGAACACAGAGGACAAAGCCAGCAAACACAGGTGACTGGTTTGAGCAGCACCAGGAAAACACAAAAGCTAAAGAAAATGCAAGAGACCAAAAGTTGGGGAGAAAATATGGAAAAGGGCAAATGGAATAAGGAACCCAGAATAGGGGAGCAGGGCTTCCTAGAATGCTCAGGACATGTGCTCCCCCTGTAAGGAAAGAAGGAGAAAGCTGAGTTTTCTCATTTGCATGCACCAAGTGTTTTCCATTTCCAAGAATAGAATTCAATTCCGTTTCCCATGCAATGAGTGAAGAGTAGTCTACATTTTAAGTTAATTCTACGAGAGTGCTTCTGATAAAATTACCCCAAAGTGTTAATTTGGGAAAACAACCACACATTGCCCCAGTAACAGTCATCATCATTAATTGCTATTTGTAAAGGAGTCTCTTCACTGAATCATGTGTGATATCTCTCCCTTTTAATTTTTTTCTTTGTTCAACTGTATCATAATTGAATATCTCCTGCTACTTGTCATCTTTTTGGTGTGCAGGGTGCATAGGGGAGCAGAATTTCTGCTTATTTTCTTACATCAACAAAGTAGAATACCATACATTCAGACGAGCCTGATGTAACAATGAACAAAGGACATTACTTTAGGATTAAATTTTCATGTATCAGACTATATTAGCAGCGTAGTTTGTTGTCTCCAAAACAGTAACAACAATATTCTCAGTGGTTCTATCACTCAGCCCCTTGGGACAAAGGTTCTTAGTAATATTCCACTACTTAGTTGACAGCCTTAGTATTTATACACTTGGTTTTCTTGTATTGTATTGTATTGTATTATCCAAATTCCTCTCCTTCCACCAAACATCACACAACTAGAGTGGTCCTCCATCTTGCCTAAATTTCTAGGAGCATTCTTTTGCCTTTCCTCTCCACCATTAATTTTTCTTTGGCTAATTTAAAACTGCCTGTATGAGCCTTAAATGAGCTCTTTGTAGGCTTCTGAACATGCTTACATTCTCCGCAGTTACTGTAATGCTGTAACCAAAGGAGCTGCTGTTGATGGCCAAAGTTTATTCTTCCTGTAAACAGCATTAAGTTCTGACACCTTGTGTAATGTTTTATTTAAAATGAGAGCCAACATAATAAAATTCTATACATAACAGTCTACAAAAGAACCCTAATATAAAATTAACATATTTTTCACAGAAAACCTTAATAATGTTTTCTAATTTTTTTCTGACTGCACAGCTATGAATTATACTGTCTAGTAACTTCAATATTTGCTCTGCCTGCCGTGTTAGTTTGTACAGACCCTGCTTTAGAAAGACTCACAATCCAAGCCAGAGAGCCAAACATTGAACTAACGGGATGAGTCAATGCTATGGAAAAACAGGACAGGGTACAAAGTGAGCCTCTGGTGGATGACCTGGGACTCAGCTCAGTGGCTGGACCTAAAAGGGTGAGTCCATCATCAGGATTTAAGAATCCAGAACTGAGTACTAAGTAAGGAGTTTAAGGAAAAGCATCAGGTGGAATGCACTAGTTAATAGCTAAAATTACTGCACATACTAAATCTTACATCTTGGCATTTGTATTTTATGTTGCCTGAAGAGTATATTCCAGTAAAACCATTGTATACCCATAAGGGTGGCTTTGATGGCATTCTTTCACTGAGGAGGAATCTGAAAAACGCAGCACTTCCAAGTAAAATATAGTACTCTAAACAAAGTTAGCTTTCAAATGTTCTTCCATTTATTTAAATTCCCTCAAAGCAAAAGGAGAAGCAAAACCTTAAAAGGTCTTGGTTTAATTCTTTTCTTCTGAAAAGTAGAGTTCTAGTTGTTTTTTTTTTTTTTTTGGAGGGGGAGGCAGTATTTTGTTTTGTTTAATTGCACATCTGATCTAAACGTCCATGGCCATCCTTTGTTTATCCTTGGCCTTTTCCATGAGCACAAATAATATAAAATATCAATGTAATCAATTCACATGACTGTCTTCCCTTTTTCCTAGGAATTAACAGTGGCAGCCCCTGGAAATAAACAGATGAGTAAGCAAATTTGGGAGTCATCATGGGTGTTGAGTGCAGTGGAGATGAGGGGTTCGCGGAGGTGGACCTCAGTACAGAACAGAATGCCACTTGACACAGAGCGCACAACAGAATGGGGGGTTGCTACAAAGAGAAAGGAAGAAAAAAATGTCATTGTCCTCAGGGCATTTGCAAACCATTAGGTTGACTCAGACCAACTGCTGATTATGTAGGTAAAGCATAGCCACAGATCCACAGATTATTCATAGAGTCCCACCTGATAGATGGCAGAGTGGAACACAAGCACTCGAGCAGGGAAGGGGTTGGGAAATTTGCCTCAAAAAGTGTAGCCACAGCCCCATCCCAATCCAGTGCTATAGATAAATAAATTGAAACTTACGGCCCATCAGAAACGGGCTCTATTCCTGAAAGTCTTTCCCAAAAACTACATTCACAACTCCTGTACCTGCATTAGCTAAGCATCTGCGTGGTTTATGGGTCACAGTCCGAGTATGTGCCCAGATAGTTGAAAGTTATGCACAGCTCGATAAAGTAAAAGTAGCTGAACCTAACACCCATTTTTTAGTTCCCTTTGTCTCTTTCTCCTCTCTCCCATAGTTTCTCTTTCCCTGTTTCTTCCTAGACTTACCAAAGCATTGAGTGGAGGAGGCACCCACTGTATGTCCTTTTCAGCTTCAGCTTCAACAAAGGAAACACAATCTACTGGTTTCATACTTATGTAAGAGTTCTTTTTCCTAATGAGAATTTCCGACATAGATCCTGGTCTACATGATCCCTTTTTTAGCCATAGGAAACAGAAATGAGTCTCGGGCCCCACTTCAAGATGGCAAGGTGAGAGACAAAGACCTTCAGCCAACTAAGACAAGGAAAAATGCTCAGGTTTCCTTTGTTTCTACATATCGTTTTGTTGGAGGAAGTTGGGGGGATTAAAGAGAAGATATGCTGATAACAAATCAAGCCAACGTGAAAATAATACTCTATTATTCCGAGTGTGCCCGATCATAGACTTTTGTCATTTCTTGAGTTCTGACTCAGCCAAAACATGAGTAATTGAGATTTGTACCAGTAAAAACCACATTTCCAGACCACAGACGCCACAGTAGCCTTCTGACAGTGTGACAGTGGCCTTGTTTTGCTGATTAGGGACAAAAGATAGAGCAACTCCCCGCTGGCTGGCTCTGAATGCCTCATTTACTAGAGGTCAAGATGGAGTAAACGCTGCTACTATCGCGTCACCACGACAGTCGTCATCCGCTGGGTGCCGTGTGCCGAGCTGTGCTAAGACGGGACTCACAGACACCATCTCATTTAATCACCATAAGCCTAGGAAGTTGGTTCTATTATTATCCCCATTTCATAGATAACTGAGGAGCAAAGATAAGTGACTTGCTTCAACTCGCAGAGCTTGTAAGTGGTAAAGTGGGACAGCTGGATTATCTGACTTCAAAAGCTGAGCTCCCAACTGCTTCTATCTATTGACGCCGATTCCAGAAAGTCAAAGACTTCTAAATTAGTACTAATTCCCCAAATCCCTCTTCCCTGATCCTGGTGCTGCCTCAGTTGGAATGTCAGAAAGTGCAGATATGAGTAAGAAAACAGAACCTGACGTGCACTAAGTTTAAAGGAAAATTTCTTACTTAGGAGATAATATTACTTTATATTAAACTTCATTTCTAAAGCTTTCACAATTCTCTAAAATAATTGAAATGTTCAGACTAAGACATGTCAAAATGGTGAAGAAATATCTTAAAATAAAATCCAGTCTTCAGCCCCTCAACAATAAAGTTAAATTATCCCTTTTCATGGGTCTAGTCAGTGGAAGAACATTTCTTTTGTTTTAATCATTTTTCTCCTGGTATTTTCTGTCCTTTTAATCAATTCTTCATAAGTAGGTGAGTGTTTACAATGCTCCAGGCAAGGGGAGAGAAAATGATGAGACTATTCCCATCTCAGGATGTGAAGAGTGATTATCCCTTTTTTAAAAAAAATATCTTTGAGGTTTATTTCTTCATTTTCTCCTCCAACTTCAGTTTGGCAACTTTTCAGAGAAACAAGAAGCTCTCAGTAAAGGGGTCTGGTGTGTAGCAAGTTGGCTGCAAGGGTGACGTGAGTGCCCAGGCTGTAAGCTGTCACAGCTCCAACAAGGTCAGTGAGAAAGTGTAGGATGAGAACCGACCTTCTTCAGGTGTAAAGTCACATGCTTCAAACCCTGAGGTCTGCTGTAAACTGGCAGCCTAGGAACAGTTCATCAACTCAGAAGATGAGCTTCATAGACACTGCCACAGAATTTTAGAATATGCCCAGGGCTGGTCCAGTTACAGCCAGAATCTTGTCCTTAATGACCACTACCATGTACGTTTCCATGTGAAGGGAGGGGAGTAGGTGCCCCAAACGTTCTGAAAAACTGTGTGACAGCCTCCTGACTGTGTGACATTATTTTGTGGGTTACAGACAACATTTTCTTTCCTCGCTCCAAATCAGTGGGCTGATGGCCACTATTTCAGAAAGATTCTTGTAGTAGAAACAATTTTTCCTCTACATACATATACGCGCACACACACATATACAGAGTTTGGGACAGACCCTACATCCCTAAAACTAGAGAAAACCATGGCTGCCTAGCAAGTCTGAATATGATGTAATCACTTTCCCCTTTACTTATGTTAAATCTCATGTTGACAGTCCCCTTGTCAGTTCAGCACATCTCCTGGCAATCATTCTGCCCAAAATAAATAGAACCCCTAAGGCAAAATATAGCAATTGAGAAATTTCCAAATAATTATAAGGTAAATTTTACAGTAGAAAGATTATTTTTCTTCTAATTCCATATCCTTCAGGCTATAAAAATATTTTTAAGTTCCTTTAGGTATTACCAGTCATGTACTGAGGTCCTACTAGGCTTGATGCATCATGCAAGGCCCTCCACATATTTGAAGAAACATCAGAAAAGTCAGTTTTTGTGTGCTCTTTAAGCCAGTTTTAAAATAGATTTTAAAATACTCACCTTCCAGCTAATTAGCATAAAAGTATTAAAAAATACAAAAACACAGAGTGGTATGGACTGAATGTTTGTGTCCTCCCAAAATTCATATGTTGAAACCCTAATCTCTCCAATGTGATGGTGTTAGGAGACGGGGCCTTTTGGAGGTAATTAGGTCCTAAGGGTGGAGCCCTCATGAATGAGATTAGTGCCCTTACAAGAAGAGACAAGAGAGAGCTTGCTTACTTTCTCTCTCTCTGCCATGTGAGGAAACAACATGAAGACTAGCTGTCAACAAACCAGAGTGAGGGCCGTCACCAGGAACAGAGTCAGCCAGCACCTTGATCTTGGCATAAATTTCTGCCATTTAAGCCTGCAGTCCCCAAACCCCCTAGGCCACAGAGCTCTGCTGCCCCCACCTCCATGGAAAAACTGTCTTCCATGAAACTTAGGAAAGTTGGGAGGATAGGACGCAGCAGGAGGTGAGCAGTGGGCCCATCCCTCACATCACCACCTGAGCTCCACCTCCCCTGACCCCCCACAGAAAAATTGTCTTCCATGAAACTGGTCCCCGGTGCCAAAAAAGTTGGGGACCGCTGGTTTAAGACACCCAGGCTATAGTATTTTGTTATAGCAGCCTGAGTTGATTAAGGCACAATGTTACTTTAAAAATGAATAAAATCAATTATTGGCCAAGCCAAAGAGTGGCCATCCCAAAAGTACTTAAATTCCTTTTAAGATGTTCACCCTCCATAAAATCTCCAAGGAAGTAGCTGTAAGGGAAACTGCATTTGCATAGGCAACAAGTTTCTTAGGCCAAACTACTGTGTTTCCCTGAAAATAAGACCTACCCATAAAATAAGTCCTAGAAGGATTTCTAAGCATTTGCACAATATAAGCCCTGCCCCGAAAGTAAGACCTAGAGATGGGTGTGGCTACACAGCAAATCTGCACAACCCATGCATTTCCTTGTGGAGCGGTAAAGAAGAAGAGCAGCCCTTCTCATCTGCCCCATGAGAGCTCTATTGCTCCACATGAGAGATTGGGGCCAATGGTTCTAAAGGAAATAGAGTCGCAAGAAATTCAGGATGGAATTCGGGGTTTGGAGAGTTACGATGATGTTCCAGAAGAAGACGACTTCACTCTATTTGAATAAATGTAGATTGTTGTACCGTACTTAAAAAAAAATAGCACATCCCCTGAAAATAAGCCCTAGGGTGTCTTCTTGAGGAAAAATAAATATAAGACCCTGTCTTACTTTCGGGGAAACACGGTAAGATGACTGAGCAGTGTTTTTTCCGGCCCACACTACCCCCCCACCCTGCGTTAGCCGGCCTTCCGGGGAGCCGTGAGTCAGCACACTCTTGTAACCAAGGTGTTATCCCGTGTGAAGCCATGTGATCGCACTTTCCTATACCATGTTGCCACTATTGTTCAGAGCCATATATAAGCACGTGCCATGTTCTTGGCCATGCTTTTTGCCGCTGCTGTAACCCCCCAACAATAAAGAACACATCTCACCTGCTCGCTGCCACTCACCTTTTCTTCTAATTTCTGAAACCTGAGCCGGAGCACGTGCTAGCCACAGACCATCCTCCTCACACTTGGTGTGGTCAGCAGGATCCAGACAGGTAGGTGTCCCCTCCACCCCAGCAGGGGAGGACGTGTGTCCTCCTACGGGCTTGTGGCAGCCAGTGGCAGCGGTCCTCATGTCATGGGCCCCCGCCACGGGGTGGGAGCAGGTGGAATGTACGCCTGCTGCCCTGAAAAAGGCCCTGAAGGCCTTGCTGGAGTCTCTGCGGCCCAGGGAGCGAGCAGCAACTGGCCGGGTGGGCTGGCTCTTCCTTACAGGCCTCCGGGAGCAGCATGAGGACACCCTGCGGCAAGAAGTCCAGGTAAGGGAGTCATAAGAGATAGAGGAAATCTGGAAGCCCACCAGCAGGAGTTGGAGAAAGAGTTAACAAGTGGTCTGACCTTGGACGCTGAGGAAACTGCAAGTTTGCAGGAGACTAAGGGCGCCCCCCACACACACACTGCTGAGAGCCCGCCTGGTCGTAAAACAAAGAATGGAGCATGCGCAGCCCATGGGGGCTGAGGGCTGGGGGTGCAGGGCACGCCTACAGTAAGAGCGTATCTCTTACTCTGCCTGCATCCCAGCAGAGCTGCAGGAGCTGGGAAACAGTGCTGGCAGCGTCCTGAGGAGACCGTGCCTGCCTGGTTGTCGTGCTTATGGGATGAAGGGACGGACAGCGTCCTGTGCTCCCCAAGGGAGGTGGAGAAATTGGCATCCAAAACCATGCACCCTTCCCTGAGGCAGAGGCTACAGACAAGTGGTCGTCATGGCGAGGGTGCCCACTCCTTGCTTGAATGGCTCATGGGTGCCGCCACACAGTATGGGATGACGCCGGAGAACTACCCGAAACCATGAGTAAGTGGACTTCACACACGGGCTTAATTCAGACTCTTCCGGAGTTGGGAATGCGACAAGCTATTTTTACAGTAGATAACTGGCTCGCCGATGAGGAGAATGAGCGACTACAGCCGCGAGCGACCTTATCTTAGTCACAGCGCCCCCTGGTTTGTTTGGCTCTGTTGGCAGCTGTGCTCACTCCCTATGCCAGGAAGCGGACACATGAGGTCACCACTGCCATGGCGGCTCTGGGAGACGCCGAAGAATGGAAAGGGGGTAAGGGATGAGTACGTATGCTACAAGGACCCAGGAAGGGCCCGAGAGCTCAGGGTCCCTGCAGAAGAAAGCAGTACAAGGGGCCCAGAAGGTGTCTCGAACCCAGATGTGGCTCGACCTCCCACTAATAGGAGTAGATAAAGAAAAGATAGATAAACAGCCTCCGGAGGTATTGCTGGCTTTGTGGAATCAGCCGGCTCCCCACCAGCAGTTCCTGAAAGCACCCAAGAGGCGGGGAGCTGGGACACCCACCAAAGAGACCCGCAATGTGCAGCTGCAAGATTTTATGGTTGAAACCCACCTTTTTGACATAGACTAAGGGTTAGGCCAAGGCACCTGGTTAGAGGGGACCCTGGATGACCAGAGTCCACAGGTGGAACATGCTATTCATTGGTCCCCTACGGATGTGCAACAGGCTTCGGCCTTGGTGGACACGGAGCCGACTGCTCCCTAACCTATGGAAACCCTGAGCGGTTTGCTGGACAGACAGCCCACATGGATGGCTATGTGGGCAAACTATGTTGAAGCTAAGCAAGTGACTATTCCATTGGGGATAGGACATTTGGCCCCCAGGCCTTACACTGTGTATTCGTCCCCGTGAAGGGATATATTCTGGGTGCTGACATTCTACGTGGCTTAGCCCTTATCACCTCTGTGGGTAAGTTTTCTGCCTCCGAGTTAGGGTTGTGAAGCTAGTGGTGCATGGCCACCCCCATCACCCACCACAGATTTTGCCCATACCTGATCATGTGGTACACACCCTACAGTATCATTTGCCTGGAGACACGAAGAAATTTCACAACCCATATTGCAGCTGGAAAAGGCTGGCATAGTGTGCCCGGCTCATAATCCATTCAATTCTCCTGTTTGGCATGTTAAGAAACCGGATGGAACTTGGAGAATGACAGTGGACTACCAGGAGCTGAGTAACTCCCCCACTGTATGCCACCGTGCCGTCTATGCCGGATCTGATGGAGCATCTGACTTTGGTGCTTGGACGGTACCACTGTGTAGTAGACCTGGCCAACACCTTTTTTTCCACAGACTTAGCTATGGACAGTCAAGACCAGTTTGCCTTCATGTGGGAAGGATGACAGTGGACATTTGTGGTGTTACCACAAGGTCACCTCCACAGCCCAACCATATGCCATGGTTAGGTGGCACAGGATTTGGCCACATGGAGTGTGCCATCCTCAGTGTTTCTGTTTCACTATATTGATGATATAATGTTAACTTCTGATTCCCTTACAGATCTAGAAGAAGGCACCACCAGTCTTCAAACCTCATTGTAACAATGGGGTTGGGTGGTGAATGACTCCAAGGTCCAGGGACCTGGCTTGTCAGTCAAATTCTTGGGTGTCGTCTGGTTAGGTAAGAAAACCCGAACAATCTTATCTTTATAGATAAGATTCAAGCTTTCCCATGACCCACTATGGTGAAACAGGTACAAGCGTTTGTAGGGCTTTTGGGTTATTGGTGTATATTTATACCCCACTTGGCCCAACTGTTGCGGCCATTGCATTCATTGTGTACAAAGAGGGCACAGTGGGACTGGTCCCCAGAGGCAGAAGCCTCTTTTATGGCAGCCAAGAGGGCTGTTGCACAGGCCCGGATGCTACAAGTAGTAGACTGTTCACAGCCGTTTGACCTCGATGTGACGGTCGACTCAAGCGGGATGGGCTGGGGTAAGTGGCAAAGCAAGCATTAGTGGCGGGTTCCTATTGGGTTTTGGTCCTGGACTTGGAAGGGCCCCCAGGAGTGCTATTCCTTGGTGGAAAAGCAGCTGGTGGCTGTGTCTGCCACCCTCCAGGCCTGTGAAGCTATAACTGGGCAGTCTAAGGTGCTGGTGCGCACCACATACCCCATAGCAGGATGGGTGAGGTCATGGATAACCAGCCCAAGATCAGGGGTAGCCCAGACACCCACTCTGGTGAAGTGGGGAGCTTACTTGGAGCAATGATCAGGGTTCAGCTCCAGCCCTTTCACTGCAGAGTTGAAGATAGTACTGGGTCCTGTTGAATTTGTGTCAGAAGCTGACCCTCAGACCATGGTAAAACCTAGGGAAGAGAGCCCGAACCTTGAAGGACAGGGTCCCCCTCCAGCGGAGGCCTGGTATACCAATGGATGCAGTCATGGACCCCTGAGCCCAAGGGACAGCAGTGGCCATCCAGTTGGATCATGATGAAACTTGGTTTGAAACAGGGCAGGGGCAGAGCAGCCAATGGACTGAATTGTGTGCCGTGTGGATTGTAGTCATGTGCAAGTTGTGTCCTTTGCATGTCTGCACTGATAACTGGGCCATGTTTAAGGACCTCACTGTCTGGTTACCTACATGAAAAGCCCAAGGTTGGCTAGTAGGGCATTGCCCAGTATGGGTGGCTTTATCTTCCCCTCATTCAACGGGAAGGTGCACTTGAGGCGCACATGGGGATGACCATGTCCCAGGGAAGGTCCTCCCCACCTTTACTGAAAGGCCACATAATGGGATGCCGTGTTCTCCTGCTGGCACTGGGTGAAACGGACCCCATGGTGATTCTGCCTGGCAGCTATCTTTTCTCCTGGGGGTGGAGCCATTAAGGTATGAATGCCCTAGCGGAGCTACTGCTCGGGCCCTGAATCAAATCCAGCAGGCCTTGACCCTCTGGTGGGTGAAGTCACGCATGTGAGGAACATGGTTTTGAAAAACTACATGGCCCTTGATCTCTACACTGCAGCTCAAAGAAGCACATGTATAGTCACACACACTGAATGTTGTGTATATGTACCTGATCACCAGAATATTTCCTCCACATTGAAGGAAGTACAGGCCATCCAACAGATAACTGGAGACCCACTACAGCAATGGTGGGAACGTCTCTCATCCTCCCGGCGTTGGACCCTTTTAGCGGGTAGGAGCTACTGGCTGTGGTCTGGTAATACTGTGTTGTTCCCTGTATTGTTGTTGTGGCCTTTGTAGCCAAGGGGCCTCCCTGTGGGCCTGTGTGTTGGTGGAGAAACCTATTACCTAGGGGGTGGAACGTAAGGGAAACTGCATTTGTATAGGCAACAGGTTTCTTAGGCCACACTAAGATGACTGTGCAGTGTTTTTTCCGACCCAGCCCCCTGGGTTAGCTGGCCTTCTGGGGAGGTGTGAGTCAGCACACTCATGTAACCAAGGTGTTATCTCCTGTGTGAACCCATGGGATTATGCTTTCCCGTGGCATGTTGCCACTATTGTTCAGAGCCATATATAAGCGCTCGCCATGTTCTTAGCCATGCTTTTTGCCTCTGCTGTATCCCCCCCGACAATAAAGAGCAGGTCTCACCTGCCTGCTGCCACTCACCTTTTCTTCCAATTTCCGAACCCTGTGCCAGAGCACGCACTAGCCACAGAGCATCCTCCTCACAGTAGCTTGCAGTACTCTCTTTTATCCAAAAGAAAATGATGCAGTGATTTTATTAACAAGGGTGGGGACAAAATATGAATCACTGGTCTAATCACGTGTACAACAGGAGAAATATTCAAGTCAGGTCAACACCCCTACCCCATTCGTGTCTATGGTGGCAAAAAAGGCAACAAGAGGTTCGTGCTCTGCTAACATTCAAATGTCAAACAGATTTACTTACTAGAGCTCTTTAGGGAATGAAAAGTTATGTGTCAGTACATAAAGGTTAGCAAACCAAAATTTGGGGATGTTTGTAGTCTTTGGATCTGAGTAGGCAACAAGTGGTTGGCTTTCAGGGGAAAAAAGCAAAAAAAAAAAAACCCATAAAACAGATTCTAAAACGTCAGGTTTGGTGGGGAAAGAAATGAGAGAGAAGTAGAGTCAGAAAATGAACAAATAAATAGACTGAGAAACACTTTAAAACACTTGTTCTGAAGGGGATGGTACCGCCCCCTAGAGGCAGTTTGGGAATGGGAGAGCATGGGAGGTGCCAATGACAGGCGACCACCACTTGCATTTAATCTGTGGGAGCACGCATGCTATACAGCTCCTACAGACTGGACCCCTCACTGCAAAGAGCTGTCTCCTGTCAGCGCAACTTTGAATCGCCCCACCAAATGTTCATGTAGATAGAAACCCAGTTTACAGTCATGAATCTATAATTTCATTTTACATATAAACACTCAGGGAATTTTTAGCCCAGTTTTAATATGCTTTGGATTTATCAGGAATGTAGTTAGAGGATTCTATAAATGGAAGGAAGCCTGTACAGTAAAGTGATTATGAGCAAGGATGCCAGAGACGCACTGTTTAATCCTCATCCCAGCTCTGCCATTATTAGTAGACAGCTAGGGCAACTAGTAGATGACTTGCTCATATGTAAAATGGGAACACCACTACTCTCTCATGAAGTTGTTAGGAAAGTATTGAGAACAATACTTTACAATACAGCCACACAGCAAGCACTACATGAGCAAAACCATTATAGACTCTGGTTTTGCCTAGAACCTTATCAAGAATGGACCACATTCTAGTAAATCATATTTCTGACATCAATCCCACCCCTGGCATTGAATTGCCAAGGTATCAGGCCTGTGTTGGTCTGCATTGATAACTACCATGTTCACAGTGACTTTTTATATATTTATATTTATACACACAAAGTATGTGCCTTGTTTCATTATCTCATTACATCTTGTAATATAATCATGCTAGAGCATTTACATATTAAAATAATTATTTCATTATAAAATCTTTATATTTGTTTATATTTCAGTTAGGACATCATATTGATGTGTATGTTTAGAGGCCAGATGTATTACCTCTTAGTTCCATTTCAGAATAGTAAATGAGGTGATGCTTTTATGTGTGAAGGTAAGCTTTATCATCCATGATTTCCATTTGATGACTGTAAAGTGGTGTTATAAAATATTTACTATAAAAAGATGTGGGTGTTGAGTTGGGTCTGATAGAGTTAAAAAAAACACTGTTTTAAAGTATCATGTCAAAAAGTATCATCCTGCATCTTCATATGTAAACACACGTCTACCACCTAACCTGGATTACTACTGAGGCAAGGCAGTTTCTATTAATTTCTAAGAAATCCATATCAAACTATTGTTTACATATTTCAATAGTAAAGGTTTACAAACTCTTTTTTTTTTTATCAGCAATACATCGTTCAAACACAATTCAGGAGAAAATCCCAAATAAAAATAAAAATGAAGCTGAGGAGGCTGACTGAAGGCAGAGAATCCCAGAAACTTCTCTGGCCACCCCTCAGACCTCAGGGAACAGAGGCTGAAAGGTGCCCATCTGGTTGGGCACCGCCTACAGGGAAGACTGACTTCTGAAGATGCATTTGAGGATGGCTGTTCAATTCACAAGTGGCATTTTCTCCACACACAAAAAAAGGGGCTAATCTGCCAGCTAAGGCCTCCGCAGCCACTGAACTCATCACACAGCAGACCTGCAGCGCGAAGGGTCTTCCCAGACTTCCTGGGGGAGAGAGGAAGTGCTGCCACCCGACTTCCCAGGCAAAACACCAGCTCCAGCCCCTAGCAGGATGGGCAGGGCTGGCTCCCCTCATCACCAGTGCCCCACGCTAGACCTCCTCCCCCACACCCCACCCTGACAGCGCGCGCCAAGCACCTGGTGAACCACGCCAGGCCTCTTCTGTCCAGACACCCTTAGAGCTCCCATGAAACACCCAGACCTTCGCTGCAGTTCCCTTAGACTGACAGGAAAACAGCCTGGCTGAACGCAGCCATGCTAACAGAGGAGTGTCTGCTAGCTTCTTTAACCCCGCCAGAAGCATTTTAAAGGAAGACGTTCCCTAACACCAGTGAATCTCTCATGGGTCGAACTCCAGGTGGTTCAGCAAACTGTAGTCAACAATTCCAGCCGTGTGAGAGTGTTTTGGAGTAGGGGATACTGGCTCTGCCCAGGAACATATCTTGAAAAATTCCCCTCATGTAACTGTACTTTACACATACTTCTTCTCCTCCTCCATTTCTAATCCAAGAAAACCCAAAATGCCTGGGAGGGTTCGTTTCGTTTTGTAACAACCGCGCCCTGCTCACAACAGCCATGGCGGTCGCTTGCTAACCTGAAAACACCCTGAATGCTTTTTTTCATCAGCTTTGTGTACGACGCAAAACAGAAATATTTCAATTACATGTGACTAAGAGTAAGAAAAATATACAACTATATTTAAAACACTTAAATTAACAAGATAGTACTTTTCCATTCTAACAAAATATCATACATTCAGTTTAAACAAGAGTTAATATCCAGACACACTTTTCCAAAATACCTGATGTTAGTTGAAAATTAGTGACCACAAGGCTTTCCAGGATATTTCTAATTAGCAAAATATGTACAATTTTAAAGAATTGTACATTCTTTTCTGGAAGATAGACATTGAACAGGTCAAAATGCAAACTGATGTCTCTCTCATAAACCTAAATCTCGTTGCTTCACTTTTCTGAATGATACTTTGGCTGTCAGCAAATCTTATTGCTTCTTTCCCTTAAAGACAATAATATATAACAACAACAACGGCACCCCTCAAGAATAACCATAAACCTCTGTGTGTGTAATAAGCTCTATCAAAACATGTTCATGTGTTTCTGTGTTAATTGACCTATACTGAGACTGTTATGAAGAAGGGAATTAATCAAGTGTAACAGACCTGCACTTAAACCTCTCCTCTGAAAGAGCATCAGACACTTGTCACATGTTATTTCAAAGTCAAAGCTCCTACATTTACAAATATGGCATATAGCCATAAAAATCAAAACAAAGATGTTTCCTCCACTGGCTTTTTCAGGTAAAGACGTTGGACCACAAACCAACATATTTGTATGACAAGAGCCTCCAATTTTAGTCCCCTCTTCCCCCAAAAAGAATAATGCCACCAGTTCCTCACACTGACCATAACGTTTCTGGCCACAGGTCCAGCTTACAGGGCGTGTCTCCATGTTCTGTCTCTGGGGAAGCAAGAGGAGAAGGCTCTACCCATTTCCCTCCTGCGCCCCAACAAACCAGCACCCTAAGATCCTCTGCATGTGTTCCCATCTCATTATTTCAAACTTCCAAGATGGGCAGTATACAACTTTCCAAAAAAAAAAACCAAAACATAACCAATGCATTCCATAATACTGTGGATGAAGTCAGAAGAGGCTGTCCGCCATGGACACAAGGCACTTGGGAGCAGGGCCGGGCAGGGCCCAGAGCAGGGCAGCTCTCAGTGAGTCAACAGTTTCAGGCGAGTAAACCAGCTGACCAGCAGGGACGGTTCTGTGGACGAGGACTTTGAGGCCGAGGAGACAGCTTTCTTTTTGGTCCCTTCCTCCTGGAACGGAATCGTGGCGCTGCTGTGGAGATCTGAGTTGATGTAGCACCTGCTCCCTCGGATGTAGTCTGCACCTCGGACCAGATGCCGCTCCGTCGTGGGTCTGGAGAACCGGTACGGGGCCGAGGAGCTCTCTTCGATGATGGGAGGAATCCGCTCATTACTGAAATACCGGCAAAGGGCATCTTCCCCTGTTTTCAGACAAAGCCCATTAAAATCACAATCACAATCCGCTGCACCATGGTGCTTTTCTGGGGCCCCTCAGCTGGCCTAGACTTCTGCTGCCACTCTCACAGCGGGCACTGTGCCCTGCTTTCCAGCCTGGATGGGCTACGAGGCCTCGCCAAGCCCACCCCACGGGTGTTCAGAAAGCAGAAATGGAAGAGGCCCCTCGTGCTTTAGGTTATGTTAGACCCTGAGAGGTAACACACGGGCAGAGCAGACTCAGAGAGCCTGTACTTCTTAACTGGTGTAAGAATTTTCATAATTTCACTTGAGATCATGAAACAATGACAGCCAGTCACATGATTCCCATCTGTCCTTGATCGTGCCTGCAGCAGCCAGCACAGGGTACACTGTCACCCGGAATAAAGGGCAGGCACTACTCTCCTTCAGCATGCCTCCATCAAAGATTGCAATGCCCTGCAGTGCTTGCGACATTCCTGAACACGGAAGAATGAGCCTTCCCTGAATGTCAGTAAACCCCCCTAGGATTGGGGGATGTTTAAGAAACTGACTAGAAACTGAAAATTCAGGATACTTTGGCAACATGTATTATTGTTTTGACCCAGAAATTGTACTCCCCAAAATGTGCAGAGATCTATGTATATGAATGCTTGCAGAAAAATTTATAGTTGGGGGAATAAAAGCAAATAACTTAAATTTCCAACAGTTGCAGACTAAATAGGTGCTACAGACATAAGACGGACTATTAATGCAGCTATATAAAATACATGGTCTAGATAATATTCACTTTACATAATATTATTGAATATCTATTTCTTCCGTTCTGCACATTTTTCTAATTGTATAAATGTAAATATAGGAACAAACAGAAGCCACACAAAACATTAACAATTATTATTTCTAGGTTAGGGAAGCAGATTCCGGGTACTTTCTCATGGCTTCTAGATGTTTTTCAATGTGCTTGTTTTGCTTTTGTGATCAAAGAGGGAAAAGTCACTTTTAAAAGGTACCCCATCATCAAAAAGCCACAAATTTGTATACATCTATTTATATGAAATGTCCAGAATAGGCAAATAGGCAAATCCATAGACACAAAGTAGATCCGTGACTGTCGGGGGCTGGGGAAGGAGGGAATTGGAAGTGACTGCTGAAAGATACCGGGTGTCTTTTTGGCGTGGTGAAAATGTTCTGGATTTAGTTAGTGGGGATTGATGCACAGCTCTGTGAATATACTAAAAACCACCTAGTTGTATACTTTAGAAGGGTGAACTTTATGCTATGAGTTATATCCCAATAAAGCTGTTATTATTTTTTTTAAGTGGCCATGTACAGATAGCTATCTTTTATTCTAAAACAATCATGCAAGAAATTTGTGGAAGGACGAGTGGGGTAGGGCACGTAATTTTCCATTTCCCAATGTCACACTCCTCAACCCCTATGTTTCATCTCTCAATATATAAAAGAAATAAAAGGCTAAATCTAGGTTCATAAGAATGGCAATGAGGATGCTAACATTTCTAAATCTAAACAAAGGACAGCCCTGCCACCTGCTGACTGCTCCATGGATATTCACATGTTAACTAAGGGTATCTTAAACCATACATAGGCACCTTGTCCCTTTGTCACTTCAGCATAATCCAGGTAACATGGGTACTTAAGTGACAAACTTTACCAAATCCCTAGTAGTTGTCAGGGGCTGATCCCTTTGCAAGGTTAGGCCTCCAGAATTTTTTTTCTTCTTCCTTTTACTATCTGAAGCCTAATGTACTTTAACTTTTCACCTGCTATTTGTTTCAACACTGCAAAAACAATGTTGTCATGCTTTGCCAATGTTAATAATCAAGTGTCATCTAGCAAAAAAAAATAAGAATGTTTTCAAACATTTCCCTCAACACTAGTATAACAACCAGTAACTTTGATTATAGGGTGAATTAAACACAAATTTCTTTTCAAATAATAATTACTCTCTAACACAAGAAGGATCCAAAAGAAAAAAAAAATCCATGTTTGCTCGTCTGAAATCAAACAGACTCTAATAATCATAGTCATAAAATTTAGGATAAGATTGTTTAATGAATAATTTATTTCTCCTTGTTTAAAAAGTAGACCTTTCGTGTCTACAACCTTTTTATAACACACAATGCCAACTAGGAGATTTACAGTCACTAAGGAGGATTATGTAATTTTGCCATTCTAGAAATAAGCAGGATCTGAGAGACCTTCCTTCAGCCATCCTGATTTTATAGAGGAGAAAATGGGACCCAGTGACATTATCTAGTTAATAGATAATGAGTCACCCAGTGACTCTATCTAGTTAATACAACACATTTAGGAATAGAACTGAAACGAAGGCCTGGGCCCTCTGACTCCCAGTTTGGGGCCTTTGGGTTTGCTGAGATTAAACTCACCTTTCCTGCCGTGACCTCGTGGTCTGGCGAAAGGGTCCACAATCCCCATCCAGTTCCCATCTGCAGGCATGGACAAGGGCCGGGGCTTGCCTTAGGAAGGACGAGAAGGAAGATGGCAAGGTTGACGAGTTTGGGGACTTTAGGGAATCCTTCCCTTTATTCGTGACTCAGACCCCACAATATCATACCCACTTACGTGCAAGCAATAAAAAAATTTTTCAAATAAGCCAAGTATTTGAAAGCACTGTATTTCCACAGCAAGCAGTTAAGACAGAGGTGTGCTAAACTTGGGTCTGCCTCTAGCAGCTCCGAAGTTAAAACCCAGACACTGGAAGTTAAAACTGTAATATGATCTCACTCAGCTGGGCTTTGATGCCAGGCGGAGCGATGACTCAACAAGGCTTCGCTTTAGAGAGATGAATAAAGGTCTCATACTTAGAATTTCATTGAGGTTTATGTTTTCCTCAGATTACCCCTTAAACTCTGCCAAATTCATCCAACAGCTCCAAATAAGGAAGGGGGTGGGGAAGAGAAGTAAAAGCCAACTGCAGAACAAAACAAACGCTCGGGAAACTTACCATAAGATGGTGTTTTCTCTCTCATTTTTGTGGGTAGAATATTGGTTTCTACTGAATACCCGGGCAGCTGATCGGAATCAGCGATGGTGAACCTTCGTCTCCGGCTCTCCTGGTCCAAGAAGGAATTCGGGGACTCTGAACCCTTAGGACCAGGCAGTGGTTGTTTACACTTACTGAATCCTCCATAAACAAAACTCCCACTCTCATCCCTGGAAGATAATGTGCGGTAATTAAGTTACTTACAAAGATTCTCTCATCCTGAGGAAATTATAGGAATCATGCTACCTCCAGCACAACACTGAGAAAATTTAAATTCTCCTTTGCCCCTGGAGGAAAAAGCATTCCTTTTTTCAACCCCAGTTGCCCCTCATATGCATACAGATCTTATTAAATAAGAGCAAATATCATGATCCTATTTAATAAGAGTAAGTGTAATTTTGTTCACACGTGTCTAAACAAATATAGCTTTGAGAAAAAAGCTCTAGTTTTCCTTTGTTTCCTATAGTTTGAATCTCCTGTGTACTACAGCAATCACACAGTAAGGTATGATCTATTGAACCATTTTTCTCATGCCAAGAGTAGTATCTTTGCCAAGATCCAGCAAAAAAGACTCTTGATGTACAATTAAGTTGTTAGATTTGAAAATTATGTTAAAAAACACAAAGGAGCCTTGATAATAACCAATGCAGAGTGACTCTTTTAGGAACTAAATACTACAGAAATCAGCAAAAGTGGGATCACCAATTCCATCCTAATTCTGTCAGTTAACAATAAAATTTAAAATTAATTTTGGCTGAGTCCAAGCGCCAGGTGGCTACACTGTTTGCATTTAGCAAATTCCATTAGGCGATCTACAGAAACTACTAGACAAAATACAGAATCGACCGAGTCCCAAAGCAATCTAATAATCAGCCTTGCCCGTGTGTGGTATTCCCAGGTGGGCCTGGCACTCCGCCTACCCCTCCCACCCAAGAATCTATCTCTTTCCACACCTTTAAACCTAGCATATAATTCCCCCATTCACAAAGCTTCCATGACTCACTGCTCATTTCTCTGTAACTCATTTGCATTTTTTATTCCTCAGAAAATATCCTTCATTAGTGGGGGCTGTGTGTGTACGTGCACAAGCTCTCAAGAGTGTCTCCCCCAATTAGTTTAATCTAGTTCCCTCACTACCTACATAAAACCCTTCTCTTGCCACTACTCCAGTGATCTCTCACGGAGGCCCAGACAACAGTATTTCAGGTCAGGAGAGGGCATCTCCCTACGGTTTCTGACAGAACCATCCACACGTCAGTGGTTAGTAAAACTCTGTGCTCTCCATGTGCACGGGCAACGACTAGCTGCAGCTTCAAACACACTTAAGATCCGGTGAACCAGAATGGCCCAGCCACTTGAGGGAAATTCTCTCCATGACATTATAAGTTCTGAGTAAAGTGAGACTCAGGGAGAGGAAGACGACCCTCTCTGAACCCAACACAAAAGAAACACAATGGAAGCAAATAGCTCAGCTTCAAACAAAAACTAATGAAAAACTCCAATGTGAAGTAAAATGTCACTGTAATAAATTCAGCCTGAATTTTGTTCCATCAAATAGTATAGTACAATTATGTATTTCTCAATTTCTTCTTGAATAGTCAAATCAAAACACCGGAAGTCCTCTAGGAGCAAGTGTGTTTTGTGTCAGACGACAACTGAGGCCCACCACTCAGGAAATACATGCTGAATAAATGAGCCGGGTTCTCTAGTTTTATCAGCATATGTCAATATGCAAACTGAAAAAAACAAGCCTAGATCACACCTAAATCGTCTCCTGCCCTTTATATATCACCCTCATTAAACCACATGGCATTTAAGACAGCCATTAAAAAAGCAACTATCTTGAAGACTTTGTAATACACACTCACACATAAATATGAAACATCCATGCCTACACTCACCTGGGGTGTTTTTAAGTTCTATGAGAAACACACCTTTCTCAACAAAATCAATCTGTAACTTTAATTAGTCTCACAGAAGTATTTTATGATCTTCCTTCAGGGAATCAATTTAAAAGATAAATTTACCAGGGAGTTAATGAAATTTAAGCTGCAGGGTCCCGAAAACAGACCCTTCCTTCTCCAAGGCCTTAGGAGCAGGATATGCTTTCGTAAATTTTTCAAAAGTAAGATATTTCTGAATTCTTTTCTTAAAGGGCCCCTTTCTCACCAAATTGTATAGCTTCAAGCCCGATAAAACCTAGATCTACACCAACATTCACTGTACAGTAAGGCTGATCACACTTTTTTTATTGCACTCTTTTTTTTAGAAATAATACAAATTTCTTTTTTATTTTTAATTATTATGGATATATAATATTATAGCTGTATATCTTTATAGGGGACAAGTGATATTTTGATACAGTCATACAATGTTAATCAAATCAGGGTAATTGAGGTATGCATCACACCTCAGGTATTTATCCTTTCTTTGTGTTAGGAACATTCCAATTCTAGTCTCATAGTGACTTTAAAGTCTACCCTAACTTATTGCTGATTATAGTCACTTTGTTGTGCCGTCAAATATTGTTCATTCTGTCTAACCGTGTTTTTGCACCCATTAACCATCCCCACTTTTTTTTTTTTTTTTTGAGACAGAGTCTCGCTTTGTTGCCCAAGCTAGAGTGAGTGCCGTGGGGTCAGCCTAGCTCACAGCAACCTCAATCTCCTGGGCTCAAGCAATCCTCCTGCCTCAATCTCCCAAGTAGCTGGGACTACAGGCATGCACCACCATGCCTGGCTAATTTATATATATATATGTATATATTTTAGTTGGCCAATTAATTTCTTTCTATTTATAGTAGAGACGGGGTCTCACTCTTGCTCAGGCTGGTTTCGAACTCCTGACCTTGAACAATCCACCCGCCTCGGCCTCCCAGAGTGCTAGGATTACAGGCGTGAGCCACCGCGCCCGGCCCATCCCCACTTTTTAACGGCAGTTTCAAGATGTAGCCCTGCCACAGCGTGGTCAGCAGCTTCCTCTCTCAAGCCCCTCGTGGCCTTTATTCCGCCATCTAGAATCCACACCGGCGGGAGCTGAGGGTCTGAACGTACCGGGGCGAGTAGGGCACGGCCGGCGGGGGAGGGATGTACAGGTCCAGGATGGCCGGCTTCTCCTTCCGCAGTGAGGTGTCCATCGTGCTTTCTGGGGACTGGGTGGTCGTGGGCGGAGGCGAGGTCTGGAACAGGAGCCACGCAGGGCATGCAAAAGGGCAGAGGTCAACTCGGAGATGATTCTCCAGACTCCTTCCCCTCCCCCCAAACCAACACCAGCCTTGCGTGTGAGCAGGGGCTGCAGGTGCTCATAGCTGGACTATGTCACTCCTATTCTTCTTTGAAACGCTCAGAATGAGCTGAGGGTTTTGAAAGACTAGACACATGGTGGTGAAAAGCAGAGCCTCAGGACCCAGGGCTGTAATTCTGTCTCTGAGCAAATCATAGAAACACCAGTGCCTCAGTTTCCCCTTCTGTGACACTGATGTTACCTCTCGCATAGAGGCGCAGTGAGGATTAGACGAGTTAGTTCAGGAGACGCACTAGCAATGCTACGACTGCCTGCGTGTGGCCTTGGAACTCTGCTGGGTGTAATCCCGGTTAGACTTCTCATTGGCTGTGTATCGTTGAGCAAATGCTCAACTTCTCTGTGCCTCATTTATAAAACGAGAATAAATAGGGACAAGAATAGTACCAACACAGTGTACCTGTGAGAATTAAGTGAGATAACGTGGGTAAACGGCTTAGGACACTGCTTTCTCGTAGTAAGTACACAACCTTATACTGTCTAATTTTGTGCTGTATGTATATATATATATATATATATATACACACACACACACATACACACATATTAACTTATACACATACATACAAGTCAGTTTTAAATATTTAAAATCCATACAGCTTAATTTTAATTATGTTACGTGTCTCAAAGGCCTTGGTTTTTACAATCTTCTGTGAGACACTCAATTTTATCTTTTCTACAGTCTAACAGTGACAACGATAAACTTTCTCTGGTTGGTAAAGAAACAGCAAGAAAATCTTAGCGTCAAGGCATGAAACGTTTGGTGAAGGCAAGAACAGTGCTAGGGCCTGGGCGGACATAAGAAGCCACCTGTAACCCCGATCTAGCCTGGGTTGTGTAGGAAGCTCTCCCAGAGGTGAGACCAGGAACTGAGCTCCAAGCACTGAGAGGACTGAATAGCTGGTGTGAAGGAGCTTGGAATGACTACCAGGAGATTCACGGGGTGACAGCTCATGTTCAGGAGAGATACTGAGTCACAGAAAGACTGGAACACCTTTTCTGTGCCAGAACAACACTAATGAAATTGAAAAGAACTGAAGAGCTCCCTACAGTGGGCTTCCAGGCAGAGAGAACACTGAAGAATAAAGCCCAGAAAAGCACCAGGGCTGAGCAAGTCCACAGAGTACTTGTCTGCCGAAGTTTATGTTCTGGAAACATCCTGGGCACTTCACGAGAACACTTGATCACTAAGCTGAAAATGGCCTCTGCCTCTTGATGACGATCATCTCCCCGTGTCACATGCAAAACTCAGTGTCTCCATCTCTCATCATCACCTCTTCCCCAAACTGCACAGCTGGTGGCACTTGGCAGGAAGATAGGCAAAACCAGAGAAACCGGAATAGTGTCCCTTCTCATGTGAACTCCCAGAAGTCAAGGGACTACTGCTAGCCTGCATGTAAAATTAACTTTCACATATGGTCTGAACACACCCACGGGACTTTTCCTCTGTCACTTCAAATGCAGTTGTGCTCAAAATACCTATCATCTCTTTCTTCCAACGGCTCTCCTGACTTTCTAATTTGTGTCACCACCCAGATTCCCTGTCACACTGGACACCTGGCTTCTCCCCTGCCTTGGTGGCCCTCCTCACTCGCACCCCAAAACCTTTTCTAGTAGTCAACACATTAATTAGGAGAGTGAGGCTTAGAAAGACTAAATGCCTTATCTAAGGCCCCACAGCTAATAAGTGGCAGAGCTGGGACTTGAACTCAAGGGGTTTGAGTCTGGGGCCACCCTCATGCTCACTCGGCTGTGCTGCTCCGTGGGCTCCTCTGCTGCCCCCCCCAGGGCCCGGGGCATTGTCAGTCTTTCACTGAATCACCCATCACCAGCCAGCAGGACCATGTCACCCCACACCTAGACATATGCGACAGCCTCCCATCTGGTGTTTCTGGTGTTTAAATAGTATTACAGGCTGAATTTTGTCCCCCCGCCTTAAATTCGTAAGTTCAAGTCCTAACCCTGCAGTACCCCTGAATGTGACTGCATTTGGAGAAAGGGTTTTTAAATAGGTAATTAAGTTAAAATGCAGGTCGCCAGGGCAGGCTTAGTCGAATCTGACTGGTGACCCTGTAGGAAGAAGAGAGTAGAACGCAGACACACACAGAGGGAAGACCACATGAAGACAGTTTCCTGTAGGGTGAAGCCCAAGCTCCTTAGCCTGGCACTCATGCCTGCCACTACACGGTCTCAGCCACCAGTCCAACTTTACCCCCCACCCTTGGCTCCCAGGAGTCTGAGCTACCCATTCCTTGTGGTAGGGGCTGTGGAGCCCACCTAGAGTCTCTACACCAGCCAGTACCACCCTCCAGCTGCTGGGGGTATCACTGCTGAAAGCTCCCAGCTGCCCCTTCTCTGAAGAATGGCCCTCAGCTGACAGCTGCCTCTCCCAAACAGGGCCCCCAGAGCTTGTAGCAGAGTGGTTACACCAGGATCCTTCGTCCTGTCCACCAGGCCAAGGTTAGATGGCATCCTTGCCGCCTCCCATTCCTCACTCTGCCTTCCTCCTTCCCTTCCAAGTTTTACTGGAAGCACACGTCCTCAAAAATTGCTTTCACAAGAATCTCTGTCTCAGACTCTGTTTCTAGGAAACCTTATCTAAGACACTGCTCTTCCCTGCTGGCAGTATAGCCATGTTTTGTGGGCGAGTGTGTTTAAAGAATGCCATTCATCTCCTCTATGATACACACCTGCATTTGCCAATGCAAACCCCACCTACCCTTCCGGGCTCCAAAATGCTCTACTTCATCAGGAAGAGGTGCCTTCACCTACATAGTCCACACCTATCTCTCCTTCTTTGGAAGCCAACATTTATCCCATGCACCAATTAACTGGCAGACCTAGCATTTAGGCACTACATCCATTACCCATGAGGAATTAAGCTCCTCTATGATATTAAGTATCACATTCTGAGAATTCCAAAAAATAAAAACATGTTTAAATTTTACACCGATCAATGCAAACAGAAGCAGCTGGGGTGTGATCAATATGCTCAGTTATGGACAATGATTTTTGGATATAACTCCAAAAGCACAAGTAAAAAAAAAAAGCAAAAACATACAAATGGGATCATTTCAAACTAAAAAGCTTCTACACAGCAAAAACCACAATCAACAGAGTGAAGAGACAACCTACAGAATGGGAGAAAATATTTGCAAACCCACATCTGATAAGGAGATAATATTCAAAATATATAAGGAGCTCAACTCAATAGCAAGAAAAGAAGTAACCTGATTAAAAGATAGACACAGGATCTGAATAGACATTTCTCAAAAGACAACATACAGATGGCCAACAGGTATATGAACGAATGTTCAACCTCACTAATTATCAGGGAAATGCAAATTAAAACCACATGAGATATCACCTCACATCTGTTAGAATGACTATTATCAAAAAGACAAAAGATAAGTGTTGGCCAGGATGTGGAGAAAACGGAATCCTTGCACACTGTTGGTGGGAATGTAAATTAGTACAACCATTTAGGAAAACAGTATGAAGGTTCCCTCCAAAATTAAAAATAGAACTACAGTATGATCCAGCAATCCCACTGCTGGGTATATACCTAAGGGAAATGAAATCAGTATGTTGAAGAGATATCTGCACTCCCACGTTCACTGCAGCATGATTCACAACAGCCAAGATACGGAATCAACCTAAACGTCCAGCAACAGATGTGAATAAAGAAAACATGATATACATATACACAAGGGAATACTATTCAGCTTTAGAAAAGAAGGAAATCCTGTCATTTTTGACAACATGGATGAGCCTGGAGGACATTATGTTAAGTGAAATAAGCCAGACACAGAAAGACAAATACTACGTGATCTCACTTATATGAGGAATCGAATAAAAGCTAAACTCAAAGAAGCAGAGAGGACAATGGTGGTTACTAGAGACTGAGGAGATATTGATCAAAGGTATAAAGTTTCAGTTAGCCAGAAGGAATAAGGTCAAGAGATCTATTATACAACACAGTAACTACAGTTAATAATAGTGTATTGCATGCTTGAGAATTGCTAAATTGCTAACACATTAATAGATTTTAACTGCTCTCATCACAAATAAATGGTAAGCATATGAGGTAATGCACATGTTAATGAGCTTGAGTTAGCCATTCCACAATGTAAACATATTTCAAAGCATTATGTGTACACTATAAATATGTGAAATTTGTATCTGTTAATTTTTTTAATTTAAATATGTTGTTATTATTTAAGAAGTGACTTTAATTATATTCTCCCTTGCTCTACCCTCTGCTTTGTGTTATATTTTTAACTCCTACATATACATGTAAGCAACATATGTAGACATATGTCCAGGGCATCACAGAGTGTCCAAATTGATGGCTTGAGACTACTGTTCCTTCCACATGAAGAAATAAATCATAATAAAAGACAGAAATAAATCATAATCTCAATATTATAAAAGGGCATTAAAACGTTATTGCTTTTCATTCTTGGTGTAGGAAACAAAGAACCAATGGTTTAACAAGTTTAACCAATGGCCAGTGAGCGTGGCCCACACAGGTGTAAGCAATAATGGGGTGCAGTGTTTGAAGACAACTTAAATAATAACACTCTACTTAAAGTCAGCTTGTCTTTTATTATCACCACAGATCGGCAATTCTAAATAATGTATAAACAATGATGTGATACTACTCTCTGCTGGGTGGATCGCGCCCACCGCCCCTACCCCAGCTTTGGTAAAGCACCACTAAAGACTCAACCCCATGTGGTCTCTCCAAGGTTAGTCTTCAAACTTTATATAAGCATGTATTTGAAATGGGAGAGGAGAAGGACTAGAATGAACTCTGGCAATGTCTATACCCGCGCTGTCCAATATGGTAGCAACAAGCCACATGTGAGTATCCACCACCTGAAATGTGGCTGGTGATACTGAAGAGAAGAACTTTTAATTTAACTAAATTATTTAGTCATTTGTGCCTAGTGGCTGCTCCACTGTGTACTTCTGAAATGTGTATTTTCCCATAGGCAGGATTATAGGATAATTATACAAAAGCTTCTGAAACCAATCACCTTCACATGTTAACCTATTTTTTTTTTTTTTAGGACGGCCAGCACTGTTCACGTGCTGACGCCAGACACGCACCTGCACGAGAGGCGGCTTCCACCGCAGGTTCTTCAGGGGCGCAGGCGTGAAGTTGAAAGAGCCTGTGGGACGCTTCTTAAGCAGCAGCACAACGCCAGTGGGGTTCTCTCTCAGTTTCCTCACCAGGTTTTTTAGCTGCCATCCCACCTTCAAATGAAAAAAAGTGAGGAGGGAGGACTTTCTCGTGAATAATAAATTAAAAAACCAAACCTATGAACTTATCTCAAGGAAATCAAACTTGTGAGAAAATAAGTAGACATAAATATGCAGATGCGATATGTTCATATCAGCACTCAGTTAAAATAGCGGAAAATAAGATATAAATTGCAAATTTAAACAAAATGGCTTTGCAGCTAATTAAAAGTTCTACAGGGGAAACTTAAGTCTCAATACACAAACTCACCACGGTTTGCCGGTTAACCTGAATGACTTCGTCACCGGCGTGAATCTTCTGGGATTTGTCTGCAGGAGACTAAACAGAAACAAAAATCTTGTCTTAATTTTTTACCTTCTTGTCCTGTCTGCTTCCATTTCTTCTTTCTTTCTTCTGTAGGTGACTAACATCTGAAATAAAATGTTCTCAGGAAAAATAAAACAATGCACTTTGGTCCCCTGAGACAATACAGTGTGTGGGGAACTGACATAGGACCACAGGGTTATCTATTTTATTAGTGTCTGTTATAACCCATAATCTATTAGTTAGAACAGCCTGGTTCATCTAACCTATCGGGGAGAGTGTAGACACACTGTCAAAATGATTAGCTGATAAAAGCCATTTTTCATCTAAAAAAAAACTTATGCATATCCCTATCAAAATTAATCTTATAAAAACTAACCAACTGTTTAACCTGTAAAGATCATCGTTGTAACTCTGTCATCCCATTTCCTTATTAGAACAAAATCTTATTTTCATTTGATCTTATTTTACATCTTATCACAATGCTATTAAAATAGAAAGTGGCAACAGAAAATTTCTTTAAAGAAAATTAATTTTTTTCATTTTCAGATTAAAGTTAAAATGAATGAGTCCTCAGTATCAAAACAAAGTCCAGACTTTGTTTACCACAACTAGAATCTTATTAATTTGCAAACACAACAAAAATATATATACAGGAATATAATCTGTCAAATATTTTGCTCATAGTATTCTTGTCCATATAAACAACCCAGAACTCTCTATGTTTAAGATATCTCATACATGACCAAAAGAAGAACAAAGGAAAAACATTTGATTTCAAATTCTAATCAAACATATCTAGGTCAGAGAATTTAATTTTGTAACTTATGTAACTGGCTGAATCTTCAAATAATTTACAACTATCAAAAGAAAAAAATAGCACCTTTGAACATGGGGAGAACAGCCACTAAACCCAAGACGCACTTGCTGAATTTTCTCACTCAACTGTTGTGAGAGGCTCAACAAGAAATTAGCAAGCCCCACTAAACTGTAGAAACATCCCCTTTGATTTCATCTAGGTCCAATGCAAGGCACAGGTAACTGTGACAGTTATTTCTGAAAATATTTAACCTGTACCATGACAACCAGCCAGGGCCTCACCTGAGAGACCAGCAACCCGGGCACCACAGGGAGATGGGCCCATCTTGAGTCCCTTAAGTCAGTTAAAAAAAAAAAAAATTATCAAAGCTCCTTTTTGCCTCTGTGTGGCAAATGCTTAACTCACTGTTATAGACCTAACTCTGGTAATTCTGATCCCAATCAGCCCAGTCCAGTTAATCTTCTGGGCAACAGACTCATTTAAGATGAGCTTCACTTTACAAAAGATGGCCCTGAGGCCAAAAAGTCCCTGTTTATAGATGTACAATCTTAAAAAACAAACACCAATGTCCTGAATTGACTTCCCTTCCTAAGGCTCCTCATGCATTCATTTCTCAAATGTCCTACCAGCTGCCTAGGAGTTGTGCTTGGCAGAGCACTGGTAAAGAGAGCTTGGTACCCAAACCTGCCCCAGTCAGTAGCTCTTGCCTATCTTCACCATGAGTCGGACTACTGTAAAATGATGCTCGTGCTGGTTTGCTGCAGAAGGGTGATGACCTGGAGAATAAGGCACCCATTCTTCAGAAGCTGATCTAAGTCCCACCTAATCCAAGGGTGGCAAGACCTTGTCCAGACTTCTGTCAAGGTCTTGCACCACATCAAAAAGAAAGAAATCAGATAAAGAATCACCAGACACTGTTAGTCTGACCTTGGAATGATCCTAGCCTCTCAGGTAACCTTCAAAGAAATGAACTGAAGGCCTCAGAGTGGCTTGCTGGCATCGCTTAGGCCCAGAGTCCAGGACAGAGGAACATGGAGACAATTCGCGTGGGAATGCAGTGGGTATCCAGCCACTGCCACCCGCCATACTATAGGCTTTAAAACATTCTGATTCTGAAGTCATGGCGACCTTAAGTGATGCCAGGAGAGCTAACCTGGAACTGGCATTTTCTATCCACCATTGGATAAAATATCCAACATTATGTGTAAAATTTCAGATTAAGCCCTTGAGAAGCAGGCTCTTACCTAACTTTCCACTGTCCCATCTAGAAGGCTTAGCCTAGTGTTTAGCACATTCCAGGAACTCAATAAATACAAGTTGAAAGAGTAAAGGAATAAGAGACATTTTCAAGTAGATTATCAGATAGAATAAGGGAAATTTTCTTTTTGTTTTTTAATTTGATCTCTAACAAGATGGAATTTCTTTTGCCAGGAACTCAAAGGAGAGGGGGGGACCCAAAAAGATGGCAACCACCACTCCCTGAGTTCCACACAGTCCTAAATGGGAACACTAGATTAGACTACACCCAGGGAACCCTGAATCTGTCACTCAGTGTAATGGGTCTGGCAGAAATTCGGAGAATATATCATTAATGACATTTGACATTCCATTTGATTCAAAAGCAGCTTTGTTTTGTCTCTCATTCAACTCTCATCTTTAAAAAAAAAAAAAAAGTGGGAGTGGGGGTCGAAACTTGATGCTTTCTAGTGCTCCACATGTTGATCCAAGATTGAGGCTGCTTCAAGAAGGTAGAGTCTGGCACCATACCAGTTTGGTGAAGTCCAACAATGTCATCACCCAATTGCTAAACTGCAAAACTTCAATTCCTTAAAAACTGAAATGACATTCACCATTTCTCTGAATCCAGCCAACTCCATAACAATGTACCGAGTGGTACATGAGTCATGTGCCATGGCTGAGCTGCAATAAACCAAGTCTCCAACAAGGTAAAGGGGAGAATCATATGATGCCTTATATGTTTTTTCTTTAGCACCATCCCCAGCCTGAAAGCAGGGCTTCCTGTGCTGTTACTGCCCATCAGGTGATAAGGCATAAAACGTCCAGTGATTCTCAGTGTTTTGTCTCTGTAGCTCAACAGAGAATGCTTAAAGATATCTCGTTCATCTGCCAGAACCACACAGTGTATTTATAATTCACTGACTGTCTTAAGCAATGTCATTTTCTTACTACAAATATCAAGTGCTTATCAAAAACACTCAAACATCATGGCATTTTCTTTTATCAAAAGACCTAGCATCTGAAGCTGAAAATTAGACATACAGACACATAATTCTACCAAAAAGATTAGAAACCAAAATTTCCCCTACATTTAGGAATTATTTCCTCCTGTCTTAATTTATTAAATAGTCGATTAATCCACCAGAAACATGCTTGTTTAACAGAGAACCAGGCAAGCCATTCAAACATTTTTAGTTTCTTATCAGTCATTCGAAAGCTAGCCATATTATAGGTCCCTAGAAGGAAGCATTCGATACCTCTACTTTTTAAAAATTCCAAATGTTTTAATTTCCAGAAGGAAGTGAAGAGTGTATAGAGGCCTCTCACAGTGTAAACAGACCTGCTTTTTCTATTCGAAAGATTTGGGGAGGGAACTAAATTTCAATATCACGCCAAATGTTATGAAATGCAACTATAAAAATATGTTGTGCAAAAATCCCAAAACAGCTGCTTTGGAGACATATAAAAATTCCATTAATTATATTTTACATATATGGCCACCAATCCCAGTTCTTAAAAGAGCGATTCTCAACAACAAAGAGATCATTGTTTTTGTAACTATGGCTTAACATTTCCAGGGTGCAAAAGGAATAATTAATACAACGGTGGGGGTGAAAGCTAGGTAAGGTGTATGAACAAGAGCAATAAAGGACAATTTAAATGATAAATTGACACAGCTTGTGATAAACAGTACTCCAACGGAAATAAACAAAACAGGCACCCACGCTCTCACTATAGATAATAAAACAGCACACATATATTTAAATGAAAAGTATAGGGACTGTGTGTCAGATTTGTTTCAACGCACAACAGACTTCACATTTAACGGATATACACTTACATTTTCTGTAGTTCCAGTAATCACATGCAATCCATCATAGGTTGATTTGATGTACATGCCCTAGAGTGAGTCACAAATATATTGACTCATTATTCCAACATTTAGAAGTGCTGCAAGCCACAAGTGAGACAAACTTATAAAACATTAATGAGTGTCCCTTCAGAACAATACTCATTTTTAAGCCTCCTGAAACATCATGAAACAGGATCCAAAAGGTGGTGAAGGGGAACTAAACAAATCGAAATACCAGGGAAAGAAATCAAACTTGAGATCTCTTTGATATTATAATTTGTGTGCCATGCACACGGCACCTTGCCACAGCTCTGAGGATGGAGGAGCTTTCTCAGACCTGCTCAATGAGTGAGGCACTTCAAACAAGAACTGTTCTTTCTTGACTATCTCTTTGTCTAGGGACACAATACATTCATCTAAATATGGTCTCAACAGCAATGGCAGGATGACTTATATAAGCCACTAATAACCCAGACCAAGATATACAAATGAAGATTGCTAAATAACACAACACAGGCAGATTAGTAAAAGGCACCATCCCATTTTAAGGGAAACATAAAGAATATTCTCCCTCCTCAGAGGCAAAGCCAGAGGTGAATGCCCTATTCCTGAGGAAATGCTTCTGCAGTTGGACACACCATGTATAAGATTTTTTTATAAAACTGTTGTAAGATGGGGAAAGGGAATAAAGGTAGACAAGGCAGAAAGTAGTTGCTCACCCTGGTATCTATGCAGTAACAATGTGAATCCTCCTCAGAAATCATGCTAAACTTGCCGCTCAGCAACCTACTCTATGATGAGAATCTCATCAAATACTAACGCCTTCAAGGTTCTCCCCACTCCTCTCCCATCCTCTTACTTTAATTCACAGAGCATATCAGCTTCTCGATCCACATGGTACTCCTTTTCCCAGGGCACTGCTTTGTAACTTTACCATCAGAAATGACAACTCCATTTCTGCCCACTAAGGGCATCTATCTGCTTTAATTCTTGACTATAAACCCACCTGCAGGAAGTCCTCCCTGTTTAAATTTAATCTGTTATAATCCATCATTTACTTTGAAGCCAAGTAGTATTAGTATGCATATTTCTGCTCACTAAGAATGTGGACTTGTCAACATTTTGTTGATTTTTGTTTTCTATGTAAGAGCAGAGACTGCCTTAATATCTCCTCACAGCTACCTACACATTAGGCAGTCATCCTTTTCCTCCTTTTCCTCCTCCTCCCCCCGCCTCCTCAATACCAGCAACAGTAGCTGCAGCCGCCATTAACGCACACGTGCTACCTGCTCAGCACCTGGAGCTTTGCATTCAGGATCTAATTTAACACTTTCAACAGCCCTGTGAGGAAACTGACAGGTAAAGAGGTTAAGTCCTTCAAGAGCTGGGATTTAAACCCAGCTCTCTCTTACTTAAAGCCTCTAAGCTAATTAATGAGCCTCACAGTTTCTTCACCTAAATTTCAGCAAATTAATCCCATAGGATGCACGCTAGGTACTAGAAGTTCACCTCTATGTAGCCTCGGGGCCTGCTATCATACAGCTCATACATTACTTATGAAACATTCCTAAACTTCTCTCAAGAATTGTTTCCTTCAACCAGCCTCTTCTCACATTCATCGTAAGTGCTAATAGAGACTTTCAGAGCAGATGTTGCTTTTGTATCCACAGACCATCTTTATTTTGAATAAATGTTTTATATCTCCCTGCACTGCTAAGTGCTAAAAATAAAACTGTTAAAACAATTCCTTTAAGATATGAGTATGCAGTTTTAAAACTGGATTTATTTTTATACTTTGAAGCTAGAAAACATTATCAACGGAGTTCAAGATAGCAAATTCCTAACTACATAGTGGAAGGTAGTCTAATTTAATTTGACTTTTCAGAAATACAGTGAGAGCAATAAAGAATTTTTTTAAAAAAACTTTAGTAAATGACAGTGTTGTGTTATCTGAAAACAAAACAAGTGTTATTAGAGAACTTACCAAGCCTTCCCCAGGTTTGATGTTTGGTAAGTGAACTTCCTCCAGGCACGCACACTGGCTCATAACAGGATCCGTAGTAGATCGGATTGTTTTGTCACAGATGCCATTTAAAACCTTGACCTAGAATTAGAAAGGCAAATAGCCAGGAAAGTTCAATCATTAACCAAGTTTATCTCAAGCCAATTTTTAAAGAAATGCACTTCGCTTATAAATCTTTAGTTCTGGTCAGCAATCACTTTGATAATTCTGCTCAATGAATGCATGGCATTTGGACTCATTTACAATCTGTGGAGATGGTGCCACTATTTCAGCCTTACTTAAAAAGTGCAGCTTTTATATTAGCTCCTTTATGACCACTGAAGAGCACAGGCCAGACAGAAACTCCTTTCGGCAGTTAAGGAAAATCGTCTATTCCCAACCACCAGTATGACTTTTTAGTGACCCCTCACATTCCCTGTATACCAAAGACTGACAAGGTAAAAAAATTTTTTTGGCCTGAACCACTTTTTTTAGTACATTTTACTTTTTAAAGCTGTTTTCCATTCACCAAAAAAGTGAGCAAAAAAGTACCTTGAGTTCCCATATACCCTCTTCACCACTACACCGCCCCAGTTTCCCCTACTCGTAACACCTTGTATTAGTATGGGGCATTTGTCACAATTGGCAAACAATATTGAGACATTATTTTAACTAAAGTCCATAATTTATATTAGGGTTCATCCTTCCATTCAATGGGTTTTGACAAATGCCTAATGTCATCTATCATCACAGTATCCTACAGAATAGTTTCACTGCCCTAAATATCTTCTGCTCAACCTAATTAATTATCCATCACCCTCTCCCTCACCATGAACTCCTGGCAAACATTGATCTTTTTACTATCTCTACGGATTTCCTTCTTCTAGAATGTCATATAGTTGGAATTAAACAGCAGGTAGCATTTTCAGATTGGCTTATTTCAATCAAAAATATGCATCTAAGTTTCTCCTATGTCTTTTCATGACTTGATAGCTCATTTTTTTAATTGCTGAATAATATTCTATTTTATGAATGTACCACAATTTATTTATCCATTCACCCACTGAGAGACATTTTGGTTGCTTCCAATTTTCGGCAATTATGAGTAAAGCTGTTATAAACATTCTGTGCAGATTTTTTGGACGTAAGTTTTCAACTCCTTTGGGTACACACCTAGGAGCATAATTGTTGCACTGTATGGTAAGAATATGTTTCATTTTGTAAGAAACTGCCCAGTTGTCCTCAAAACTGGCTGTACTCCTTTGCATTTCTACCAGTAATGAATGAGAGTTTCTATTGCTCCACATCCTTGCCAGCATTTGGTGTTATCAGTGTTTTGGATTTTAGCCAGTCTAATAGGTGTGTAGTGGTCTTTCGTTTTAATTCACAATTCTCTAATTACAAATGACATTAAACACCTTTTCATATGCTTATCTGCCATTTGTACATCTTCATTGGTGAGCCATCTGTTCAAATCTTTTGCCCACTTTTTCATTGGTTTGTTTGTTTTATTACTGTTTTAAGAGTTCTTTGTATATTTTGGATACAAGTCCTTTATCTGATACATGCTTTGAAAATATTTTCTCCCAGGCCGTGGCTTGTGTTTTCATTCTCTTAACAGTGCTTTTTGTAAAGCAGTTTTTAATTTTAATTAAGTCTACATTATCAATTTTTCTTTCATGGATTATGCTTTGGCTGTTCTATCTAAAAACTCATTGCCAAACCCAAGGTCACCCAAATTTTCTCCTGCGTCATCTTCTAGAAGTTTTATAATTTGCATTTTACATTTAGGTCTATGATATTTTTAGTGATCACTCACATTCCCTGAATGCTGAACACTGGCAAGGTAAAACTCTAAGGAGATACCATGAGGATCCCTATTAAGTGGTCTCCATAGAAGTCACAGTGGTTATGTGTGGCATTTTCCCCAATCAGATTCATCTAATCTTTCAAAATTTAACAACCAAAAAAAAAAAATCAGGAAATTCCAGAGTGATTTTTCTTTCCAAGGGGGAGAATCCAAGAAGCGATTCTTTTTTACATTCCTCCAATTTGTTTAGCCTCCCTATTTATGGAAAATATATTTATAGCAGTTTCATTGCTAAATTCCTCAACATCAGTAGGAAGGCCTTATCAAAAGAGCACAGGCTGGCTTATGTCAAAAGGAGGAAGCGATGATGAATGGTTACAAAATGCTCTTTAAACAGTCACAGCACACTCCCCACTCCATCATAAGGTTTTGGCCAAAAAAATTTTTTTAATCAACATGGTCCTAAAGTCCAATTTACACATCAGTTTAACCCTGACTAACAGGTTAGCTAGCAATTTATGTATAACTGTACCCTAATAAAATGTTCAGAAGGAAAAAACAAAACAAAACAGAGACCTCAATATAGGTAATCTAAACTCAGGAATTTTCACAGTAGTTGGTCTTGTAAAACAACTTTCATCCTTTTGGTTCCACCTAAATTAACAGACCCCTACACCAAAAACCAATATTTCAAAGCATCTCCTGAAGTCATCAGCCGCAGCCCATTTACTTTAATTAACGCAATTCCCACTGCCTTCGGAAAAGGAATTTTACAATAACTTTTAGAACTTATACTTACCACAGTTAAAACTTTATCCTCCATTTCAGCTATAAGACAATCCTAAAGAAGGGGGTGGAGAAAATGAAAATTTAGTTTAAGAGTTAAAAAACTTTCCAAAACTGTTGGCTTCGCTTTCTAGATAGTTCCTGGAGCCCAAGACAACCCCTTACATGCCCCTCATCCCTCAGCCAGTGCAGCCACACAAGACCTGGGTGGGAGAGAGAAGGCAGAGTGGGATGGGGCTGACATTCATCTCTTCCTAAAGTCCTGCTCCCCCTCACCCAAAGAACTTCTCATCAGAGCAACTTCACCAATTATTTAATTTGAAAACCTACAAAAATGACTGAACTGAAATCCACCTCCTATCCAGAGGGTCCAGAAAGTTGCGAGTTGGAGGTCCAAGGCAAGAAACCTGAGCACAGCTCCACTGTGACCCCAGGCTCAGCTAGCTGTGGGCCAACAAGCCAGCAGTCCTTAGCTCTGGGCCTGCCTCTAAGAATAGCTTTCAAATAAGAGCTTGAGTAAACTCAGCCACAAAAGTTTATTTTAAGCACCACTGAGATTAAATCAGATATTTCAGTCCTTGATAGATGAAAAGGCTTCAACAAAACATTCATTAACACACTGCCAAAAAAGTGGTCTTGAGGTATGCTATTGATGACATTAAATAAAGAGCTGGAATGCAAAGCATTATTTACTCAGCTCAAGAACAAAAGCCTCTGAACACTGTATGCACCAGGTTAGCTGATTATAGGAATCACCACTGCCCTGCCTAAAAGCTGCCAAAGTGAAACTGCCAGTGTGGAACTTTCTCAGTCAACCTTCTAGAACTCATCCATTGCAAATGATTTCAAGCTACGCCACAGGGTGCATGCAGAAGAAAATCGAAACAACTAGATTCTATAGAGTTTATTCAGCACCATTCACTATATAATCCGAAACTGAGACAATCATAAAGATAATGTTAATTACTTTATGTACATGAAGGGTATTGATCAATTCTGTTAAAATTATTAAGCAAAGATTTTCACTTAAATAGAAAAGTCATTTTTAGATCACTTTTTACTATTACTTGGGGAGGGAGATGGCCACCAATTTCTACTCTACGTGGTTCAATCATCAGACTTTCATTGTCATCTTCAATCTTTATAATTTTCTCTACCAGACAAAAACATAGGAAACAGTAATAGTTACTCTACTGCTCCCCAAATTTATACTGACTCTCAGGAAAAGAGCAGCCTAGGAAGAAAACACTTTAAAAATAAATTTAGAAACGTATTTTTACATGTGTGAATCTGATATAAATTAAAACTACAGGAGTAAATTCTATAAATATGAACAAATACCATTCAAAAATGCTTTTCCACCTATATCTTTTGCACAAAACTAAACCATCAACTACCACGATGCCTGATTCTCTATTAACATGGTCTGACAGAAATGTTTGATAAATATCAACTTTAGAAAAACAGTGTATTTATGTGGTCTTATACTAGATATAAAACTAATAATTTGTGTCTATGATCTTTCTTTGCAAATCTCAAAATGATGTAAGCACTGTCACCCTTGAGAGACCATCGCCCAGAGGCGGAGAGCTCCTCTCAAACACACCAGGGCCAGGGAGTCAAGGGAGAGATGTGACCTCATGGCTCCCAACACTTGGGTCTTCAGCGAATCCAAGAGGCCACTAAGAACATGAGTTCCCTGTCCTGGTGACTGAGCCAACAGACATGAGGAGCTCTCCTGCCTCCCAAATTGTTCCCATCGGCACGTGAAAGGGCTCACGTTTTACCTTCCGCCACAGTAAACGTGGGTTCCCACACCCATTCCTACTGAGAGGAAGCAGCTGCAGGGATGACTTCACATTGTTTGGCATGAAGGCCACGGGATGGAAAAATTAGCGCTGAAACCAAGTCCCTCCCTCACGAGTCAGACAAGGAGCTGAGCTTCGCCACAGCCCCGGGCACCTGACCAGCAGAGCCCCAGCCCGGGCAGCCATGAGCTCTGGCCCCTGCCTGTCCTCCTCACTCTGCCTTCTGAGGACCGGAGCAACCTTGGGCAAGGTGTTTAACGTCTCTGTGCCTTTGTCCCCTTCTCTGTAAAACAAGATGACGACAAAACCCACCTCCCTCAGGGAACTGTGGAGAATTCAATGTGAGAACACATGTCAAGCAAGAAGCGCACACCTGAGACAAAATTAACACTCAATTATGGCCTTTTTTCTCTTCTGCTTCCATGGCTTGCTTGCTTTCCATTCAGTTTTCTTGAGCCCAAATACTGCTCACTTCTCTATTTCTTTCCCGACCAGAATTCAGTACTTGCCACTGCCATTTTCCTTCCTCTCACTGTCACTACTTCAGTTGTCATGGCGTCACAACATGAGAAGACTAGACTAGAAATATAGATCACAATCTCTTCCCACTTTGGTTTCCTTCATCTCAATTTGTAGCCTCAACAGTGGATGGGAAGAACTTTAAAAAAAAAAATGTGCAATTTCCTTGTCGGGGAAAAATAATACAGCAATATTTATCTTTCAAATCAGAAGACTTATAAATTATTATTGGAAAGAAGGATGTGGAGAAAGTGACAAGAAAAATAAAGGGAAAACAGCAATATGTAGAAGAGAAAAAGGAACAAGCAAATGTCTCTCTTCACAGACACAGACATGAAGAATAAAGGCTCAAGAAGAATATGTTGCTGCTGGAAAAAAAAAGAGATCCAACTTTTATTCCTTTGATTCCCAGGTTAAAAGGAATAAGCGGCAAAAATGGGTTTCTTCCCAAAAAGTCAGCAGATCTTCTGTCAAGAACTATGAGAAGTTCTTGACAGAGAACTTCTTGACAGAGAAGTTTCTTCTATGAGAACTATGTGAAGTCCCTGGCACATTCAGTCTTGTTGCTACCATTACAATGCATGTCGAAAGCAACATTCCACTCATTCATCAGATTTGCTATTTCTAATTTGTGTGTGTATGTGCGCACATGTACACAAACATCACAATCTGCCAAAGCACCTATGTTCTTCAGTTACTTTTAATACAAAAAACTCCTTTTTCAATCTAAGTTCAGAAAATGATAGCCCCATGTATATTTACATAACAGTCTTAATCCTTAAAAACTGTTCAAATTTAAAATAAAAAAATAGCAGCAGACAAGAACGACATATTTGTTTCATTGCCCTCCTTAAACTATCAAATTTGATTCCAGAAAACCAGTCGAGGAACGATTTTTCTGTTGTCTACAATAGTGCACTATTACTTAAGTGGTGTACTTTGTGCATCACAAAAAAAAAAAAAGAAAAAAGAGCTACACCACGAGTTGCTCTGAGCACCTTTCTAAGATCATGGGCTCTATTAAGTCCAGTGGTTGCTCAGGCCTAGATCTCAAACAACTGTCATGTATAAACTAAAGTTCCAGAAACAAACAGAAAGCACATGGCTTTGCAGAACTGTACCTCTGTCAGGCACGGGCAGGAATGAGGGAAGGATATTCTTTATTTTTCGCCAAATCAGCAGTGGAAACAAATGCAGAATGATAGAATTTCAGGACCAAGTGGGACATGAAAAAACAAGCTCTTCCTTACATTTTATAGCCTCAATTTAATTGAAAAATATTTTACAAGTGTCTGCTACATACTGAGCAATAGGACAGGAGATGGTCCTAAGAGCTGATGATACCATTTCTTTAATAAGAAATTTAAAAATTAAGATCCCAGAAGCCAGGTAAGTTACAGATTGACTGATATAAAACTTTCTGGGCCCTTACTAAGATACCCAGGTCTGGTCAATGAGCCATGAATGAAATGGCTCATTGACATGTGTCACTTCCAAACCAGAACATCTGTCAGTGCAGGAACCTTCAGGGTTTCTTTGTCTCTCTGCCCCAGGGACAAGCAACATGAGACACTAGGGTTCTGCCAGCCTATGTCTTGAAGTGAGGAGAATCCAAGCTGACTGCCCCACCCTCACTGACCCATTAACATGTAAATAATCGAGTAATAAAAAGGAATAAACTGCTGAAGTTTGGGGCTTGTTCGTTATTGCCTCATAATCTAGCCCATACTGACTAGTAAAGCCAACAACCAAAGGTCACAATAAGAAGAAAATTAAGAAGCAGATACAGTAAAGTCCTCAGCACAAAGACTATAGTGCAATTTAGTTACTCCAGAGTTTCTTTCTTGTTTTTTTTCTTTTAAGACAGGGTCTTACTCTGCCACCCAAGCTGGAGTGCAGTGGTGTAATCATACTCACCGCAACCTTGAACTCCTGGGCTCAAGCAATCCTCCTGCCTCAGCCTCCTGAATAGCTAGGACTACAGGCATGCACCACCACACTCAGCTAATTTTTAAAATTTTTTTGTAGAGACAGGGTCTCACTGTGTTGTCCAGGCTGGTTTTGAACTTCTGACCTCAAGCAATCCTCCCACCTCAGCCTCCCAGAGTGCTGAGGTTACAGGTGTGAGCAAGGACACCCAGCCTAAAATTTCCATTAATAAAAAAAAAAAAAAAAATTAAGTGCTCTAACATTTTAGAGGAAGTACAGGACTGTTGGCTCAATTATATTAAAACAAAACAAAAAAGCAATCTCTGATTCAAAGGCCACTGGTCATTTTTCACAGAAACCATCTGTACAAGGAATCTAATTTAAAGCCTTTCATCTCTCCCCAATTCTGAGGGGAAAAAAAGGGGAGGGGGGCAGGGAGAATGGTACTTCATACCTGCATGGAAACCCTTTGAAGAAGAAGAAAAGGGGGAAAGAATTTCAGAAACCGATAATGATGTGCTACTGACCTTCTGGACTGTCGTGGTCAGGTCCAAGCAAAGCTGAATGATTTTGTTCTTCGTTACCGAGAAGTCAGTGATCCCTGTAAATGGAGCCCTAGAAGGTAACAAAATTCCTCTTTAAACAAAAGGTAGAGGGAACCCACTGGGATCCCACACTGTATGTTGACAAGCAGAGCTGCCCATGGGCTAGTTTAAATTATCTGTTTCCTCTCAAGTAACACATAAAAAAGGAATCTGAATAGAAAAGAGAGAAGTACTAGATAAAAGCACATTGAAAATGAGCCAAGAGAGTGAACATCCCTTCAGAAGTCGACTAACAGCCTTCACGCCAACCAAATACCCAACTATTAATGTTTAATCTCAATAAAACACAACCTTTAGCACAGTTCCACACTTCTCCAAGCTGACGTTAACTTGTTCCTGCCATTAACCTTTTAAGTAACTTGCAAAGGAATCCCAAAATCTACCACTGATCTAAGACTCCTTGGCTTCCAGTGACAATGACAGGAAAGGGACACTGGCTCATTTTCTTAAGTACAGGCTTCTGCATGTCTCGGACCCTACTCTTATTAACACAGTGAAAGAGACACGTCTGCAACTCACCGGTCCAGCCACGCGAGCAAGGCCTTTGCAGCGCCGATGAGCTCCACCACAGAAGTCAGGAACTCATTGGGGGGCTTGTGGGAGGTGTTCCCATCATAAGCTGGATTTTTCCGCCGGCTACTTATGTAATTCTGTAAATTGTGGGAAGAAGCTCGCAGTTTCAGGACCAAGTTCTTCATGTTGTCAGTTTCAAGGCCATAATTCTATGCAAAACAAAATCAAAGGGAAAAATTCAAAACAATCGACAATGCCCAAATTCTCATAATGACTCAAAAGCTCACTGAGTAACCTGAGTAACTCCTGCAACCACTGCAATGCCCTTGCCTGATATACCCCACAGCCCACGATGCCCACTGTGGCCACACTGGCCTCCTCTCTGCTCCTCCTGCCGCCTGCTCCTAGCATCCTTGCTAGTTCCTCTTCCCAAAATGCTCTTCCCATAAGTCTTGGCATGGACACCTCATTCTTATCACTCAGGTCCTGACCCAAGTGCCTCTCCTCTGTAAGGCTTCCCCGACCAGGGTTTCTCAACCTCGGTCCTACTGACAATCAGGGCCAGATAATCTCTGTTGTGGGGATGGGGGATCCCATGTATTGCAGGAGGTCTAGCAGCACCGCTAGTCTCTACCCCAGGGGTCCTCAAACTACGGCCCGCTGGTCACATGCGGCCCGCCAAGGACATTTATCTGACCCGCTGGGTGTTTTTGCCGCCGCTGCCTGTCCTGCTTAGTAGCCGACTCGTCCCAGGCCCACAGTGCACATGTGTGGAATGTGCGCCACACTCTCCAACGGCCCTCCAACGGTCTGAGGGACAGTGAACTGGCTCCCTGTTTAAAAAGTTTGAGGACCCCTGCAGTCTACCCCATCTGATGTCAGTAGCGCCCCCCCCCCAGTTGTAACAACCAAAAGCATCTCTGGCATTGCCATGTGTCCCTAGTGGGCAGAATTGCCCCTCAATTACTCTCTAGCACTGTACTCACTTCTGCTCCACCTGAACTACCATGTTCACTGCTATTTTCCTCCATGGGATGCAAGATGTGGGGAAGCAGGGCTCTGTGTGTATTGCTCACTGCCGTGTTTCTAGCACAGCAGGTGAGAACATGGTCACTGGATGGATGAATTCCCATCAGACGAGACTCACACAGAAACAGAGCAGCACTAGCTAAACACCAACTCACTATAATTTCCCTCCCTGGAGCTTCTAACCTGTGTTCTTTGTGAACAATGTTCAACTTACTTAGGTGCAATTTCACGGGACAATATTGTCTTAGACTCCCTTTAAGAGACAGAACGAATCTCAGGAAGCAATACATAAATCTGAGACAACTTTAGAGACAGGGATATGAATTTCTGTATTCAATTGTATGTACATGTCCTAAATTGTTTTATCGTTTTAACAACAAGTGAAGGTATTTCTGGAGGTATGTTATACTGCCTCAATAGCATCCCAAAGCAAGAATCTGGGACCACATAAACATTGGGCTTAACATAATGACTAACATTTTTGAACACTTTATGCCAGGAATGAGGCTAAGTGTTTAATGTGTATTATCTCAGAGAAACAGCCCATGAAGGTGGAAATGTTATTATCTCTAATTTACAGGTGAGGAGACTGAGGCACAAAACAGTAAATAAATTTTCCAAAGTCACATAGCTAATCAGTGGTGGGGTTGGTATTCTAATCAAAACAATCACCATCTAGGGCACAAGCTTTTGATCTCTCTGCTGTGTGTCCCCCTTCCACACACCTGCTCAGGAAAGGGCCAAGTGAGAAGGCAGAAAACAAGAGGGACATTTGACAAGAATAAAGAAAATTAGCCAGTGGTCTAGGATCTAACACAAACCAACAAGCTGCTTATTAACTCCCCAAAATACTTCCTGACTTGCTATACCCTCTTCTGAAGTGTCAGGTGCTTCTTTCACCTGCTCTCAGCTACCCTGGCCCTCTGGACCAGAAAGGGGCAAGCCATGCTTCAAAATAAAGATACATAAAATTTCTTTCTGCAAGATGAGATGAGCAATGGTAAGTTAACAACAATGACAAAAGTTCCTTGACTTTAATGAAAACAATCCTAACTTTAAGTAGATTTTATTTGAAGTTTAAATTTAGTTGCTTCCTAGTAATTTTTAAAAAATTAGAAATTCTGAAATGAGTTAGTTCACTGAAACGAATTGAAAGCTGTCTTCTATAAGCTTTGAAAAAACTATAAATTTCAAAATATGAGTGTTCTATATTAACAGTAGCAATCTATCTAAATCTTATATTCATTCTTCTTTTATGTTATTTTCTAGAGACTAAAATATGATATTGGCCTTCAATTTCTATTCAATGTCTTTTCTAAGACAAAAATAAAAAGATGGATTTTCATCATGGCTTTTTCAATTTCAAAGACTCAAAGACTTATAATTGAATGGATAAAGAGCCCATGTGATAGCCTGTCTTGAAGGATTTGTGACTGTTATTAATGGGAAATGTCCCCTCCCTTTGGTCAATTAGCCTGCCAACTTACATCAACAGTTTGGAACTAAAAGCAGAAAAGTCACCATTCAATAACCAATGTCACCATAAATTACATGAAACTTATTACTATATACAACATTTACTTCTTGAACTCAAAGAGGATTAAATGCACTGTATTATTGCAAGAAACTTTAAACTTCAATCTTCCTACAAACCTACCACTTTTAATATTAAAGTAAAAGAGGAAGGGTGGCTTCATATAACTGGTTCTCTTCATTTTCCACTCAGTTTGCTCTGATTCTTCCCCCTCCCCCAAAAAAACAAATAATGGGAACTAGAAAGACGGATAGATACAGCTAAAATAGAATACAATTTTTAAAAGAAGGAGGAAAGTTAGGAAGGAAAGTTCCTTTCCCTTCGACTGTATTCCACAATAAGGAGAGAACAAGAAACTAATTATATTAGCTCAAAAGAACCTCTACTGTAGTAACATAATCAGGAAAGGATTATTGACTTAAGTGCCCCACAATGAAAGAAAATGGATAATTTCTCAGGCCAGAATGATTATTTTCACCAGTCTTTTCCCTAAAATCTGTCTCCTCTAGAAATTGCTTTAAGATAATTCATCAAAAAGATATAAATTAAGTATCAAAGTGAGTCTCTGAAAATCTATTCACATGTTAAAACCCTTGGCTGAGATCTCACTTCCTCAAGGGTGAGCCACCAGGGATCCCTTCATGACCTGGGTGGAGAAGCCAACCACTAGACAGGAGAAAAGCAAAGAGACCAGATTCTCATTCTTTTGGAACCTTAAAACTATACACATTTTTACTAAGGACAAACCTTACACAAC